>CM075977.1:67524245-67609245 GCA_038087875.1 Malacoraja senta | reverse complement strand
CCCAGGTATCTTCCCCTGCAACCGCAGAAGATGTAACACCTGTCCCTATACCTCTTCCCTCGACTCTGTCCAGGAACCCGACAGTCCTTTCAGGTTAGGCAGAGGTTCACTTGCACCTCCTCCAACCTCATCTACTGTATCCGTTGTTCAAGATGTGGACTCATACATTGGCGAGACCAAACGTAGACTGGGCGATCGTTTTGCAGAACACCTTTGCACAGCCCGCCTGAACTAACCTGATCTCCTGGTTGGTGGACACTAATTCTCCTTCCCATTCCTACACAGACCTTTCTGTCCTAAGTCTCCTCCATTGTCAGAGTGAGGCTAAACACAAATTGGAGGAACAGCATCTCATATTTTGCTTGGGCAGCTTTGATTTCTCTCACTTCAGGTAGCCCCGGCATTCCCTCTCTTTCTATCCCTCTCACCCAAGTCGCACTAGCTTCTCGTTTTTACCCTACAAACAGCTAACAATGGTTTGTTTTCTTTATCATCGGTACTTTTTTGCATATCTTTTATTCATTGTTCTTTATCTCTCCACATCACCGTCTATATCTCTCATTTCCCTTATCCCTAACCAGTCTGAAGAAGGGTCTCGACCCGAAACATCACCCGTTCCTTCTCTCCTGTAATGCTGCCTGTCCCGCTGAGTTACTCCAGCTTTTTATCTTCACCCTGTTACACTTGGGATGCCATCAGTAGAGATGCCTGTGGGATTGATATTTATGTACAATGGTCAAGCAAACCCATTTAGGTAAAATATAATACTAGTTGAGAGAAATGGGTTCATATGGAATTTGTAGCCAACTTTACCTCAGACCTACTTGTTTTCCAACAGTCAACAGAAACTAACACTAGAGTGTGATCCCCGTGATTGACTGTACTCTGACTGTACTCTGATGTTACAATAATATTGCCTGTATGTCCTGGCCTAGGTGTGTTTCTCCCTGTGTTCACAGAAAAACATCTGCAGTGATGATCAAAAGCTAGAAGAAAACTATGGAGCCATGGACGTGACATGGCTGCAACTATTCTGCCAAGGTGAACTCAATGTATACAGCATGAGCCTGTGATAGTATGTATAGATAGCCAATGTATACAGTATGAGCCTGGCAGTTTCTTTGATCAATGGTCAATGGTTAATTTATTATCGCATGTACCAAGGTTCATACTTTTTTTTTCCCCGTACAGATCAGTAAGATTATTGCCTTACATAAGTACAATCCCTGATTAAGTACAGGATGCATGGAAAGAGCCCACTGAGTCCGTATGAGTCGTCTGGTTTTGGTGCCATTTTCAAAGTCCTTCCATCTGGATCCAGCAAACCATCGTCCCTCTCCTTGCCCGGCCACCTTCAGCCTACATGCTCTGGGGGCACCTCCCACAGCCGACCTTGAGGGAGCGGAAGGTAAGACCCCCTTGGTTCCTTCTTGCCGGCCCTTTCTCCGGCGTCTGCCACAGTCGCCGACTCCCTCCACCGTCCTCTCCGGTTCCCAGTCCTCAGGGTTGGGCAGGAGACGAGTGCGGACGAGGCTCCCACTCCAGGCAGGTTCCATGGAGGGCGAGCCAGGCTTGCAGCCCTTCAGGAGCTTCTGCCGTGAGGGCTGCTGAGATGGTTCCTGCTACACCGATGTTAAGCTCCATAGGAGAGTGTCAGGGAGCCAGTTTCCCCTTGCTGTGGAGTCACATTCACAGCTGTGGTTGAGCATGTCCACCAGGTCCACTAAGCCAAGGTGCAATGTTCTGTGAGCACCTCTAGTGATACCCTGAATCTCATTGGATTTTGACGTTCAGACAAGTGCATGAACTCCTGTGAACTGGACTTCCAAAGTTCTGCAATGAAATGGGCATCTCTATCGTTGGAAAGTTTAAAAAAATTGCAAGACCTTAGAACATAGAACAAAGAGCAGGACAGCAGAGGAACATGCCTCTTTAGGCCTATAATGTCTGTGCCTAACATGATGTCGAACAGTTCTTAACTGCTTGCATGTAATCTATATTCTGCATTCCCTGCATATCCATGTGCCTATCCAAACGTCTCTTAAACACCATTACCATATCCACCACCAGCCTTGCCAATGTATTCTAGGCACTCAAAACCCTCTGTATAAAGAACTCGCCCCACACATCTCCCTTAAACATTGTCCCTCTTACCTTAAAACTATGCCCTTTAGTATTTGATATTTCTACCCTGGGAAGAAGAACAAATAGTATAAAGTCTTGTTCCAAAGCTATCTACATAAAGAACCGCCTCCTAACATGAGAGCTTTTATATTCAATCAGTAAAATGACAGTGCAGCCGAGGTTACATTTTTGGGTTTGCTTGTTAACATTTTGGCTTCTTCTGGAGCTCCTGTGTTCACACCTATGTTTGCTTGGCAAGTTCCATTAAGCCTGGAAAACGTGTGAACTGAGTTAAACTCCTGTTAAGACTGCTCATAGTGAGTGATTGATGTATTGGAAGATACAATCCAGCCTCAGCAGAGAAAGAGGGATATAGTTTGAGGAGGATGGGGGTGGGCGGAGGTGTGAACGGTGCTGGGGTTGGGTTTCATCCAAATTATATCTGACATGCATGAGTTGCCATTGGGTTTTGGGTGATTTACTGTAAATCCTTCTGCCTTCTCCCAAATCTTTTGACACAGGCTAAAAATCTCTCCAATACCTCCTGGGAAAGAACAATCACAAGAGTGTAGTTGTTTGACTACTATTTGTTAGGCATTCAGTAAACGTTTGCAATTCTGTGAGACATCAGGGATAAATAGATTGAATAGTGGTCACAAAAACAATTTCCTGTTGATCATAAGTATAGTTTTGTTTTGTGACTGAGAGAAATTGGTAATTGCTCCTCACAGTTATTTTAAGTCCAACCTTGGAAGTCAACCAGAAATTGAAGAGTTCTCACAGATTGTGATACAAAAGCTGTACCAAAAATGCTTATTAATATCGGCAAGTTGGATTAGTATAGACCGGCAAAGAATTTAGCATGGACTTGGTGGCTGAAAGGCCTGTTTCTGTGCTGTACAACTCCATAAAGATAGTCCATTATCTTTCTCCCATAGGCCATTGGAGAGAAAAATTCAATTGACAGTTTGCTGTAGCATGTTTATTGGCTTAACAATACTTGTCATGACTGAAGTTTATAAGGACTGTGACCAATGCCAACATATTGGTAACACATGAGGCCACAACAAAGCAACATAGCATTTTGTAATCTTTATTAGTGAATCTTTCAAACAGTGCCATAGAAAACGTAAGAGTTCATGTCTGATAGGCGTCAGCTGGGGAAATAATATGAATGAAACAGTTTATGTCTGGCTATCATGATAAGATAGCTACTTTCAAAAGTCCCAGACTTGTTATTTGTTCTGTAAAGTTATAACCTTTAGTTACCTTTGGATCTGTGCAGATTTATATAAAAGGCTCTTCATTCGCTGTCAATAAAAGGCAGTTGGACAAATAGTTATGTCACAGGGTATGATAATAACCACTGATTAGTTCAGAAAAAATAAGAAACATAAAAGATAAAGTAGATATTGCTGTTGATGTTCCCTGCGGCTGTAAATGTGATGCAGAACAACATTAGTCTGCATCTCAAGAAATCCTTGTGAGCAAAATCACACATCACTGGGTAGACTGGTGATGAGACTTAGTCATAGAGTCATAGAGTGATACGGTGTGGAAACAGGCCCCTCAGTCCAACTTGCCCACACCGGCCAACTTGTCCCAGCTACACTAGTCCCACCTGCCTGCATTTGGTCCTTATCCTTCCAAACCTGTCCTATCCATGTACCTGTCTAACTGTTTCTTAAACGTTGGGATAGTCCCAGCCTCAACTACCTCCACTGGCAGCTTGTTCCATACACCCACCACCCTTTGTGTGAAAAAGTTACCCCTCAGATTCCTATTAAATATTTCCCCCTTCACCTTAAACACGTGTCCTCTGGTCCTCGATTCACCTACTCTTGATGGTTGTTGTTCTTCATTTTCAACAAAGGTTGTTCGGGAGGGGGATTTCTCCTTGTTAGTTGTACGGCTGAGCAACAAATGCAGGAGAACATTGGCATGAGGACTGGGTGTTGATGCTGAGGAAGTAACATTGCAATAATCAATGAAGTGAAATCAATCAATCAATAATCAATCAGTGAGAAGCAAAAGAGAATGGATTCTCTTGAGCAGTAATGATGGCAGGTGAGAGATGTTGCAGATATGTTGACAAACTAGAAAAGAAATCAAGAGTTTGCAGCTGACAACTCTACACATGATATAGATGGAGATTTTCCTGATAGAACATGCCAACAACAATCTAGTCAAGGTGGTGGGCGAGGAAATGAACTAAGAATTATGTCCATAAATGAAAAGTAAAAAAAACAATTTAGTGATAGTTCATTGATAATGATTTTTTAAGCACCACGAACCATTAATAAGTTCTCTAATTAGGAAATTGTTAAAATGTTGAAGGGACATTGAAATCTAGTAGCTTCAGAGATTTTCATACATTTGGTACATACAAAATAAGTGAGAAGGGTGAATTTATTTCCAGGTTGAATACATAGGCGAGGTGATGCTACGTTTTGATCCCCAATTGGACTATTAAGTAAACTACCTGGCCTCAGAATAGCTGCATATTATAGACTGGCTTTTTTTAAATTGCGCCCAGGAAGTGCACATCACACAGATATCTAGATCATTGAAAAAGGTAGCTGGCATGAACAGTAATTTTTGTTTGTCTTGAATGCAAAAGGGGCAAACTCTGATATTAGCAAACAAAAAATTAATTCAGTCTGAAGAAGGGTCTTGACCTGAAACATCACCCATTCCTTCCATCCAGAGATGCTGCCTGTCCCGCTGAGTTACTCCAGCATTATGTATCAATCTTTGGTGTAAACCAGCATCTGCAGTTCCTTCCTGCATATTTCTCCAGAGATTGTGCAGCTAATCTTTGGTGTCCTTCCAAACTACTATCGCTGGCATCACTTATTAATTTTGTGCTGAAAAAAGAAAGCTCCACTATAAAATAACACATTGCGAGAAGTAGACAGAAGCTCGGTCATCACAGTAAAGGAAATAGTTAATGTTTTGTATATGAACCTATTGAACAATTCTTATGATGGCACACATCTCAAATATTAATATAGAACATACAACAAAGAACAGTACACACAGAAACAGGCCCTATGGCCCACAATGTCTGTGCCAAACATGTTGCGTGCACATAATCAATATCTCTCAATTCCCTGCAAATCCAAATGCTATTAGTTTTTATAGAATGTTTTATTAGTTTAGTTTATTCTCATGTGATTTATTCTCAGGTACAGTGAAAAGCTTTTTTGTTGTGTGCTATCCAGTCAGCAGAAAGACAATACATGATTCAATCAAGCCATCCACTGTACAAATACAGGATAAAAGGAATCATGTATAGCACAAGATAAAGTCTAGTAAAGTCTGAGGGTCTCCGATGAGGTAGATGGTAGCTCAGGACCGCTCTCTCATTGTTTATAGGATGGTGGGATCAAGGAAAGAGTGGCCCTTGTTTCCACCAATCTTTCCATCACCACTCACAAGAAGCACAAGAAGCGACAAGACAGACACCATTGTATGCAGATATCGAGAAGTGTGTTCAGCTCTGGCTGAACAACCTCTAATCTTGTGTGAGGACTCAATAAGAAGAAGGTAGGATGGTGCAGTTGCCTGATGACAGCTGGGAAGAAACTGTCCCTGGATGTGTGCGTTTTCACACTTCTGTACCCCTTGCCTGATGGGAGAGGGGGTGAAGAGGGAGTGTCTGGGGTGAGACTCATCCTTGATTATACAGGAAGCTGCGTGAGGCTCAGTGGCTAATAATTCCCAGGCTTTTCCTTGCAGCCCTTCTTAAATAGAGGCACAGCTTTAGCCATCCTCCATTCTTCCGTCACCTCACCCATGTATAACGATGATTCATATATCTCAGGCTCCTGCAATTTCTTCTGTAGCTTTCCACAGTGTCCTCAGATAAATCTGATCAGGCTCAGGAGCTTCAGCACCTTTTCGACCATGGACTGTCCTCAAGTCATCTCCAAGATCCACAGACTGTGAGTCTTTCTCCAAGGCATTTATATATATTTTTTAGCAATTTCCTGTTATTGGCATAGAATTCTCTTTCCATTTCCATTCGTAAAGTATGAACAAGCTGATCATGGTGAAAAATAACTACTGGTCAGTTAATGCATTTCAACACATCAGAATAAATGTTTTAAAATGATGTTAAAATATTGTATCATATTGAATATCATGAGAAATTGTTCCAAAAATGTTCCATATTAGATTTCTTTGGCGAGGAGATTCTGGAAAGGGTATTTCAGAAATATGAAAATACATAATATTCACATTTTTCCATTGTGGATCAGAAGTTGGTTCGCATGGAATCATATCTGTTCCCATGAGTGAAGATGACTCTCTAAGTCTCTGTAGGACTATGCTGTAAGGTCATTTTAATTTCGCAGAATGTTTTCACTCCATTGCACATCTGGGAAAAAAAAAATCTAATTTACTGTAATAATAAATGTTCAGTGTTTCCAGAGTGTATGAGAACATAGAAATGCTTGGGTTTGTAATCTCCTGTGGCATGTCTAAGCAAAAACGTAATAACATTTGAGTGAGTTATTCTTCTGAAGGATGTGATATATCTTTTAGGTGAAATACGTTTTGAAATATGAAACAAAAATGTTAATTCATGTTTATTACTTTCCATTTGTGACATTCTACGTGTTGCCTTTATTATATTCCTACACAGAGAGATAAATATTCAAGAGACCGAATAGTCAATCTCCGAACTATCAGCTTAGTTTAGGTTAGAGATACAGTGCAGAAACAGGCCCTTAAGCCCTCTGAGTCCACACCGACCAGTAATCTCCGCACATTAGACAATAGACAATAGACAATAGGTGCAGGAATAGGCCATTCGGTCCTTCGAGCCAGCACCGCCATTCAATATGACCATGGCTGATATTCCCCAATCAGTACCCCGTTCCTGCCTTCTCCCCATATCCCCTGACTCTGCTATTTTTAAGAGCCCTATCTAGCTCTCTCTTGAAAGCATCCAGAGAACCTGCCTCCATCGCCCTCTGAGGCAGAGAATTCCACTACCCTACACGCAGTAGGGACAATTTACATTCATACCATGCCAATTAACCAACAAACCTGTACGTCTTTTGTGTGTGGGAGGAAAGCGAAGATCTCGGAGAAAACCCACGCGATCATGGGGAGAACGTACAAACTCCGCACAGACATGCAGCTGTAGTCGGGATCGAACCCGGGTCTCAGGTGCTGCAAACGCTGTAAGGCAGCAACTCTACTGCTGCGCCACTGTGCCGCCGATATTAAAAACATGCCATTTTTAGAGTATGCCAAGAATCCTTTGTGAATTGAACAGTTCTAGTTAATTGGGTCCTTGGATGGAGCTAATTTCTAGTTGGCTATCTGATGTTTGGAAATCCATTGCTGTGTTACAGAGCGTCCAAGTTCAATATGGCCCAAGAAGCCACTCTCCACTTACCTATAACCTGGTGAATGTTGGTACAGCTAGGTAGGAATTATGGCTTGAATATACCGAGTGTGCATGGAGACACAGCTTCAATAAAACATCTGCGTGAAAATAAAGGATTTGAATTATGCCAGCTGCCATTTAGGGAAGGGCATTATAGTATGTGGGTCATAAATGCCTACTAAAAGTTTGCAGACTCGGATTAATCATCGTACAAGTCTATTTGGATTCTGCCATGTCCTTCACACTATAACATGTGGTTAACAGCAGGAAGAGCTCATCTCACTAATATTTAAAAGGAACATTACTTGTTGACACCCCTTATTCACCGCAGTGAGGAATATTCACTGAGGCACCTACTATTCACTGTGGAGGTTCTGAAGAAGGGTCTCGACCCGAAACATCACCCATTCCTTCTCTCCAGAGATGCTGCTTATCCCGCTGAGTTACTCCAGCACTTTGTGTCCATCTTCAGTTTAAACCAGCATCTGCAGTTCCTTCTCACACACTTCTCATTGAAGCTGCATTCTTACCTTCAGCTGAGGGGCTGAATGAGGATTGCTTCATTAATGGCAGTTACATTTGGTGTTAATGAACATTAACAGTGAGACTCATTCAAAACTGGGACTGGAAATATATCCAAAGTAGCTCAGTTTGTATTTTAAGAGATTTGAAAACTTCTCATTCTCACTTACAAAATAACAGCAAATGTGTTACTATGACAGCAATATGTGCTTCCCAGTGGTCCAGAGTCCAACTGATAGCTGTGAGATGTAGCATAAATAATCTGATTCTTTGAACGATGAATGGTAAACGACCATTCACAATGCATCCCGCTTGTCCTGCATATATTTTACAGCAGTAGGCCATGCAGTTGCTACCTGGCTGACCAAAGGATTGGTAGGTAGATGGCAATAAGTATCTCTTGACCATATTATTCCTGGTTCTGGCGCACAGCATAATGGATGTCTCTAACAATGACCACGTTGTTAAACTGAATGTTGTAAAGCTATCCATTTGTGTTCCCAAGCCCACCCAAACAAGTCTTGAGATATTTGTTGGTCAGATGCATAGCACCTAACCTTGGTTTGGGAGGAATCGGCCTTTAACACCAGCTGAGCAGCTGCAGAAGAGGGAAATGGAGGAAAGAGTGTGGACAAATAGACAACATTCTCCTGACCAATTAAGCCAACAGTGATTATAACTCAGTGTGTAGGAAAGAACTGCAGATGCTGGTTTAAATTGAGGGTAGACACAAAATGCTGGAGTAACTCAGCGGGACAGGCAGCATCTCTGGAGAGAAGGAATGGGTGACGTTTTGCGTCGAGACCCATCTTCAGACTGATGTCGGGGAGGGGGCGGGACAAAAATGGAATGTAGTCAGAGACAGTAAGACTAGTGGGAGAACTGGGAAGGGGGAGGGGATGAAGAGAGAAAGAAAGTGCTATCTGAAGTTAGATAAGTCAATGTTCATACCGCTGGGGTGTAAACTACTCAAGTGAAATATGAGGTGCTGTTCCTCAAATTTGCGCTGGGCCTCACTCTGACAATGGAGGAGGCCTAGGACAGAAAGGTCAGATTGGGAATGGGAGGGGGAGTTGAAGTGCTGAGCCATCGGGAGATCAGGTAGGTTAAGACGGACTGAGCGGAAGTGTTCAGCGGAGATTGGAGGAGGTGCAAGTGAACCTCTGCCTCACCTGGAAAGGCTGTTTGGGTCCTTGGATGGAGTCGATGGGGGAGGTAAAGGGACAGGTGTTGCATCTCCTGCGGTCGCAGGGGAAAGTATCTGGGGAGGTGGTGTTTTTTTTTGGGAAGGGACGAGTTGATCAGGGAGTTTCGGTGGGAACAGTCTCTGCGGAAAGCAGAAAGGGGTGTGGATGGGAAGATGTGGCCAGTAGTGGGATCCCGGTGGAGGTGTCGAAAATGTTGGAGGATTATATGCTGTATAGACTTCTTCCCACGCTGCTTCCTGTAAAGACTCTACTCTCAATTCCTCCATCTACGCCTCATCTGCGCCCAGGATGAGGTGTTCCATACCAGGGCATTGGAGATGTCCTCATTCTTTAGGAAACGGGGGTTCCCCTCTTCCATTATAGATGAGGCTCTCACTAGGGTCTCCTCGATATCCCGCAGCTCCACTCTTGCTCCCCCTCCCCCCATTCGTAACAAGGACAGAGTCCCCCTTGTCCTCACCTTCCACCCCATCAGCCGTTGCATACAGTATATAATCCTCCAACATTTTCGCCACCTCCTGAATTGAATTAACGTGTTTGTGCAATCTGTTTGTGGTGGCTATTCACATGCTGTGCCTAATACTCCTGCTATCCTGAAGATTGCAGCATAGTCAGTGGAATGACATTAACCTTTAGTAATGGAGATTGGGTGACTGACTGACAGACAACCACAAGTGTAGTTAAAAAGTGCTATTTGTGGGATTCAAAATGCAGCCAACTTGCACGCGGACAGTAAATTTATTCTTCACCAAACCAATGCCACTCTCCCAGCATAGTGTAACACTCAATTCCTTGCATTTTCCTGGAGCAGATATTGCCAGAATGACATGATGACTGGCAAGACTCTCTGAATCATTGATAATAGCAGCCTGAGGTTCTATTGCAGGCACGTGGATGAAAGGTGGCTTTTGCTGGTGCTGCAATGGAAACACAGACACTGCTCATCACATTGTGCGTCTTGGCTGACTCCACAAGTAATCTACTGGAGCAGACCGCCATTTAGAGCTGCAAAGTCTGCTGTGTGTAAAGCACTGGGCAATTTGAAGCCAGGATCCTTTATTGCTATCAGCATAACATTTTTGCACGCAGGTGCCAGTTCCAGACACACAGGCAATTGTAGGATGTTTCTATCCTCCAGACAGTCTCTTGAATGACTTCTTCCTTCTGCTGACAGGAAGCAGCCTGGTGCCTGTTAGAAAAGTTATTTTGTCCTGTCAGTGTATCCTTGTCATAGCAAAAACCTTCATTTGCAACCAGGTATTATATTGATGATGTCATCTGTATCGCATCAATTTAGATAATTTTGTCAGGTCCCTGTATTTGGGTTTAAAGTGAATCTTTTTCATAGCATGGAATTTAGCAAAAAGACATATTTGGATGGAATGTAAATCTATAAAGTGAGCTGGATGATATATTTGTTTTTGAATGAATAAAGTCTAAGGTGTTTTTATAAACCTTAAGTGTACTTTTACTGAGATTGCTGTTTCTCAAGTTACATCATCAGCACTTGCGAATTTATATTTAATACACACATAAAAGTGAAAACACTGGAAACTTTTGTTTCGAGAAGGTGGAAAGGCAAATAATGCTTCCTGTTAGAAATGTTTTTGTACATGCTCTATGCACAATAGACAGGAGTAGCACACAGGCAGAGTAGTAAAACAAAATGGCACTGTTAACTTGCCCACATTCTCACCTCCCAAAATGATCTGTTCCACTGAGCAGTTTGTTTCAGTTGGGATTTGTGACATTAATAATGTTGCTGTATATACAGTAATGTTATAGCATTTGTTCATTTGGAAACACAGCAGAAATACTTGCAACACCTCAGTAAATGAAATAATCATGCTGCAAGACCTAGACTACATTGAAGCATTGACTGATAAGTGGCAACTAACATTCGTGTGACCGAAATGCTAGTCAATGACCATGTCCAACAAGGGGGGGGGGGGTGACCAGCATGAAGAACATGGAGGACCCGGCGTGGAGGCACTGCCATGGGGGATGATGGGAGAACAAAGGGGGACTCAGTGTGGGGGAGTGGGGGGGGGGGTCACTCTAGTTTTAGAATCCTCTGCCCAGGGGATAAGCCTGTGTTCATTTGTTTGTTTGTTCATTCATTCCGGTTATGGCACTGTGTACACGGCAGCCAGTCAACAGTCGCTTGTCTTTTACTTTTTTTTCCCACTTTTAATTAAATTTTAATTTCTGGTTTTCGTGTACCTTGTTTTGTGTTGTGACTGTTGGCAGACCAATTTCCCTCCGGGGATGAATAAAGTTCTATCGTATCGTGTCGTATCAGGTACAACTACTTCCTTTGACACCAACAATGTAAAACAAAACAAAAGCTCGAGATCCCTTACGCAACTAAGACAGTTCGTACTTCGAAGTTAGGTTGGTGTTTGTAGTGTTCAATAGCCTGATGGTTATTGTGAAGAAGCTGTTCTTGAACCTGGAGCTCACGGTTTTCATACCTTCTTCCCGATGGCAGGAGTGAAATGAGAGTGTGACCAAGATGGTGGGTCCTTGATGATGTTGGCTGCCTTTATGAGCCAACACCTCCTATAGATCTCTTCGATGGTGGGCAGGTCAGGCCCTGATGGATGGGGTGGTGTCCACCACTTTTTATAATCTCTATCGTTCCAAGATTCTATGAAGTATAGGGATCAGTTGCTGATTTTCCCACCGTGGTGAAACAGTGGATTATCTCTGACTAATTCAAGTACAATACAATACAACACAATACAATACAAATTTATTTGTCATGCACCAACTAAGGCACAGTGAAATGAATTTGCCTTGCAACGATACAATTGAAAAAAAAGAACACACAATACACAATAGAATTTAACAAACACATCCACCACAGCATTCTTCACTGTGGTGGAAGGCAACAAGGTTCAGTCAGTCCTCCTCCTTTGTTCATCCGTGGTCGGGGCCATGAACCCTCCTTAGTTGCCGCTACGGACGGCCGGATGTACAGGCCCTCTCATCGGAATGATTGAAACTCCGACGTCGGGACGGTAGAACACACTCCGCGGTTAGAGTGCCCAAATTGGCCACTTTCCTACCGGAGACTGCGGCCCTCTCATCGGGATGATTGAAACTCCGACGTCGGGACGGTAGAACACACTCCGCGGTTAGAGTGCCCAAATTGGCCACTTTCCTACCAGAGACCGCGGCTTCAGGATGTTATAGGCCGCAGGCCGGCGGTCGGAGCTCTTCTCCGGTGATCCCTGGCAAGGGATCCCAGGCTCCGGATGGTAAGTCCATGCCCGCGGCTAGAAACTCCACAGACTACAGCCCCATGATGTCAAAGTCACCAGGCCAATGATCAGAACACTCCTTTCTGGTGACCCCCGGCAAGGGCCCGCCCCGCTCCATGATGGAAATGTCCACGCTGCACCCGCCGCTGAAGCTCTGGGCCCGACTCCAAGCTGTTTGGCCACAAGAAGGGAGGCGGAGAAGCAACATGACAAAAGTCGCCTCTCCATCGAGGAAGTGACTGAAAAACGGTTTCCCCCTTTTCTCCCCCACCATCCTCCACATAAGACATACTGAGAGACACTAAAACAAACATTTGGACATACTAAAAGAAACAAAAAGGTTGAAATAACAAACACGCTGCAGGCAGGGCGGCCGAATCGCAGTGCCCCCAACCGACAGGAGAGGAGCCCGAGGTCGTGGTACATATAGGTACCAATGACATAGGTAAAAAAAGAGAAGAGGTCCTGAAAGGAGAATTTAGGGAGTTAGGAGGGGAGTTAAGGAGAAGGACAGCAAAGGTAACAATCTCGGGATTACTGCCTGTGCCACGTGACAGTGAGAGTAGGAATGGAGCGAGGTGGAGGATAAATGCGTGGCTGAAGGACTGGTGCAGAGGGCAGGGATTCAAATTTCTGGATCATTGGGACGTCTTTTGTGGAAGGTGCGACCTGTACAAAAAGGATGGGCTGCACTTGAACCTGAGGGGGACCAATATCCTGGCGGGGAGATTTGCAAAGGCTACTGGGGAGACTTTAAACTAGAACGGTTGGGGGGAGGGACTCAAATAGAGAAAGCTATTAGACAGTGTGTGAGGCAGGAGGCAGAGAAGGAAAGCACTCAGAACCAACATGTAGGGGGGAAAGAAGAAAACAATAATAAACAGAGAATAAGAGGTGGTGGGGTTCTTAAATGGGTGAGCAGAGAAACAGAGGGGTGTAAAATGCGGGCGGAAGCAATAGGTAGCAAGGTGAAAAGTAAAAGTGGCAGGCAGACAAATCCAGGGCAAGAATTAAAAAGGGCCACTTTTCAACATAATTGTAAAAGGGGTAAGAGCGTTGTAAAAACAAGCCTGAAGGCTTTGTGTCTCAATGCAAGGAGCATTCGTAATAAGGTGGATGAGTTGAACGTGCATATAGCTATTAATGATTATGATATAGTTGGGATCACGGAAGCATGGCTCCAGGGTGACCAAGGCTGGGAGCTGAACATCCAGGGATATTCAATATTCAGGAGGGATAGAGAGAAAGGAAAAGGAGGTAGGGTAGCGTTGCTGGTTAGAGAGGAGACTAACCCAGTGGAAAGGAAGGACATTAGCTTGGAGGATGTGGAATCGGTATGGGTAGAGCTGCGAAACACTAAGGGGAAGAAAACGCTGGTGGGTGTTGTGTACAGGCCACCTAGCAGTAGTAGTGAAGTTGGGGATGGCATCAAACAGGGAATTAGAAATGCGTGCAACAAAGGCAAAACAGTTATAATGGGTGACTTCAATCTACATATAGATTGGGTGAATCAAATTGGCAGGGGTGCTGAGGAAGAGGATTTCTTGGAATGTATGCGGGATAGTTATCTAAACCAACATGTAGAGGAACCAACGAGAGAGCAGGCTATTCTAGACTGGGTATTGAGTAATGAGGAAGGGTTAGTTAGCAGTCTTGTTGTGCGTGCCCCCTTGGGCAAGAATGACCATAATATGGTTGAGTTCTTCATTAGGATGGAGAGTGACATTGTTAATTCAGAAACAATGGTTCTGAACTTAAAGAAAGGTAACTTTGAGGGTATGAGACGTGAATTGGCCAAGATTGACTGGCAATTAGTTCTAAAAGGGTTGACGGTGGATATGCAATGGAAGGCATTTAAAGACTGCATGGATGAACTACAAAAATTGTTCATCCCAGTTTGGCAAAAGAATAAATCAGGGAAGGTAGTGCATCCGTGGATAACAAGGGAAATCAGGGATAGTATCAAAACAAAAGATGAAGCATACAAATTAGCCAGAAAAAGCAGCCTACCAGGGGACTGGGAGAAATTCAGAATCCAGCAGAGGAGGACAAAGGGCTTAATTAGGAAAGGGAAAATAGATTATGAAAGAAAACTGGCAGGGAACATAAAAACTGACTGCAAAGGTTTTTATAGATATGTGAAGAGAAAATGATTAGTTAAAACAAGTGTAGGTCCCTTGCAGTCAGAAACAGGTGAATTGATCATGGGGAACAAGGATATGGCGGACCAATTGAATAACTACTTTGGTTCCGTCTTCACTAAGGAAGACATCAATAATCTGCCGGAAATAGCAGGGGACCGGGGGTCAAATGAGATGGAGGAACTTAGTGAAATCCAGGTTAGCCGGGAAGTGGTGTTAGGTAAATTGAATGGATTAAAGGCCGATAAATCCCCAGGGCCAGATAGGCTGCATCCCAGAGTACTTAAGAAAGTAGCCCCAGAAATAGTGGATGCATTAGTCATCATTTTTCAAAACTCTTTAGATTCTGGAGTAGTTCTTGAGGATTGGAGGGTAGCTAATGTAACCCTACTTTTTAAAAAGGGAGGGATAGAGAAAACGGGGAATTACAGACCAGTTAGTCTAACATTGGTAGTGGGGAAAATGCTAGAGTCAGTTATTAAAGATGGGATAGCAGCACATTTGGAAAATGATGAAATCATTGGACAAAGTCAGCATGGATTTATGAAAGGTAAATCATGTCTGACGAATCTTATAGAATTTTTCGAGGATGTAACTAGTAGAGTGGATTAGGGAGAACCAGTGGATGTGTTATATCTGGACTTTCAGAAGGCTTTCGACAAGGTCCCACATAAGAGATTAATATACAAACTTAAAGCACACGGTATTGGGGGTTCAGTATTGATGTGGATAGAGAACTGGCTGGCAAACAGGAAGCAAAGAGTAAGAGTAAACGGGTCCTTTTCACAATGGCAGGCAGTGACTAGTGGGGTACCGCAAGGCTCAGTGCTGGGACCCCAGCTATTTACAATTTATATTAATGATCTGGACGAGGGAATTGAAGGCAACATCTCCAAGTTTGCGGATGACACTGAGCTGGGGGGCAGTGTTAGCTGTGAGGAGGATGCTAGGAGACTGCAAGGTGACTTGGATAGGCTGGGTGAGTGGGCAAATGTTTGGCAGATGCAGTTTAATGTGGATAAATGTGAGGTTATCCACTTTGGTGGCAAAACCAGGAAAGCAGACTATTATCTAAATGGTGGCCGATTAGGAAAAGGGGAGATGCAGCGAGACCTGGGTGTCATGGTACACCAGTCATTGAAAGTAGGCATGCAGGTGCAGCAGGCAGTGAAGAAAGCGAATGGTATGTTAGCATTCATAGCAAAAGGATTTGAGTATAGGAGCAGGGAGGTTCTACTGCAGTTGTAGTGAATCTCTGGAACTCTCTGCCACAGAGGGTAGTTGAGGCCAGTTCATTGGCTATATTTAAGAGGGAGTTAGATGTGGCCCTTGTGGCTAAAGGGATCAGGGGGTATGGAGAGAAGGCAGGTACGGGATACTGAGTTGGATGATCAGCCATGATCATATTGAATGGCGGTGCAGGCTCGAAGGGCCGAATGGCCTACTCCTGCACCTATTTGCTATGTATCTATGACCCATACCGATGAATTTGGGATTCCAAAGTACAAAATATTCTGTTGGCTGCCGCAAATGCTGCTCCCTTGTGTGAATAGCATAAACTTAAATTTCCATTTGAACAAAAAATAATGTGATTTTAAGGCACAAGAATGTTTGTGCTGTTTTACAGATTTTCTGGGTGATATATAACTCATATCAGAATTATTTTAGTCACTTTATTTATCTGTTTTACCATTTGGAATAATAATCTAGTGTCTCTTAATAAGAGATATGGCTCATTTGTACACCTCAAAATTGATATATGAATCTACAGACCAGATATTGTTAATAAATGTGTTTAAATTGTAACTTGAGTTTGCACTGTGTTTTGTATTTGGCTATCTGAACTTAAAATATGAATGCTGCCTTCTGTAGATGTTAAATGCAGTTCACTGCAAAATGCTTAACATAGTTGCTTTACTTTTAAAGATTACTCGACCAAGTGGGACCCGTTGGGTCCGGTCCCCTCAACGCGCCGTTGTGGGGGTTATGCATTCTTGTCAACTGAATGAGCAATTGGTTTATGTTGCTTCAAAATTATTAGTTCAAGTGAGGATTTGTGGAGCCAATTTACGTGTATGTCATAGAGATATAGTTATGCAGCAGGGGAGCAGGCCCTTTGGCTCAACTTGCCTACACCAACTACCATGCCCCATCTGCACTAGTCCCATCAGCCTGCATTGGCCCATATTCCTCTGAACGTATTCTATCCATGTACCTGACCAAACATTTTCAAAATGTTGTAATAGTACCTGCCTCAACTACCTCCTCTGGCAGCTTGTTCCATATACCTAGCATTCTTTGTGTAAACCTTTGTGCCCCTCAGGTTCCCATTAAATCCTTCTCCCCTCACCATAAACCTATGTCCTCTGGATGGGATATGTCACAATTCCCTGTGAGGTGGAGCCAAGTGATTTTGTGCATGGCCCCAAGTGGTGTGCTGCACCACGACTTCTCACAGGCATGCATTGCTTGTTGGTACAGTAACATGTAATTAGATCCAGGCACCCAGTATAGAATGAGACTTCACTGCACCACTGTTTCCTTCCTTGGTGTTTACCTACAGAATGTCATACAAAATCTTGCTTGCGAGGAATGGAGATTAAAATAAAGTTTGTGAATTTTAACCTTCCTTTCCTTCCTTTAGAAGGAATTTCAGAGTTCCATCCTTCACGTAGATTTAAAAAAAAGATTTGCAAAGGTAAATTACAATTATTGGAAATGAGAAATGTTTTGGAAATGACTTATAATTCAAAATGGTTTGGTTGGGAAATTTCATGAGAACCCCTGATCATTGTTCCAATGAAGCATCCCACCCAATGTGACTTATGATGTTGAGTTGCAGCTCATCTTCAATATTTCTATTTTTGTTTTTGTAGCGGGGTTTACAGAATGCCCAATACTCAACTAGTTAACTTAAAACAAAAATCTACACCTGAAGAATAATGTTCCCTCTAAGCATTGCGCATGTATGCGCTGTAGATTAACCCTTATTAATCCATGCCATTTATAATCTCCACTATACATATGTGCATGCCACCCTTTACATGGTATTACGGTACTACACAGCTTGACACTAGCAAGGTCAGCTTACTCTCGCTCTCTCACTCACAAGCCACGCTGAGCTGAATGAAAATGGCTAGCAGTTTCAATGTTCCTGTTTGCTTATGGAATAAAGACTGATCTTTTACCATGTGTGTTAGTGTGGATCAATCATAAACACACCCGCGCACACATTTTGCAACCAGCGCACAAAGAAAATTTCTGTGCACACTAAAGGATTTCCGCGGATTTTGAAATTCGGAACAAAAAAAACCTCCACAATAAAATTTGTCCGCTATAAAATTATTATTTTTTCCGGAATTTTAAAATCCACTGCCCGATCCGGCACTGCGCCTGCACAGTTGGGGGAGGCCCGTGCGCCGCGTCATAATTGAAAATGTCACCGGTGACGCTGTAGGAACGCAAAATGCTGTTTCCCCATGCGTGCTCAGTCGGCTCGGGCTGGATCAGATCATCATTTTCACTACATTGCCTCGATGCCTCGTGCCTAGTCTGCGTAGGTGGTGGAATATTGCGTTGGGGGAGAGGGAGTCGGACCCAAGGAGTCCAAGCTTGTTTTATATCAGTGGTGTCAAACTACCCGCGATGGGGTCCAATCCAGCCCGCGGGATGATTTGGGGGAAAAAAGGAGTGCGTGCTTCTCTGGGCCCGGGGCTACGGTCTCTGACCGCCCGGTCCATCGCCTCCATCCGCGGCATCAGAGCCTCGCTGCCAGTCAGCCTGCAGTCCAGGGAGCGGGTCAGCTGCTGGGGGGTCCGGGGAGACCGTTCTCGCATCACCGAGCGGGAGCGGGAACGACTGACTCTGAACCCAGTCCTGGCAGCGGCCGTGACCCGACACTAGGCGCTGCTCTGTCCGGGCCCCCGCCTCCCGAGGGAGGGAGGGAGGGAGAGGGACGGGAGAGAGGGGAGGGGGGATGGAGAGAGAGATGGGGGGAAGGGAGGAGAGAGAGGGGGAAGGGGGAGGGGGAGGGTGAGGGGATGATGGTATTAAATGCCGAGCTGTAGTCAATGAATAACAGCCTGACATATGAGTTTTTGTTGTCCAAGTGGTCCACAGCGGAGTGCCAGTGAGATCGCATCCATCGTTGATCTGTTGTGGCGGTGGGGGAGGGGGAGGCGGACCCAAGGGGCCCACGCTTGTTTTATATCAGGGTCAAACTACCCGCAATGGGGTCTAATCGGCTCGCGAGATGATTTGGGGAAAAAAAGCCTTCTCAGCGCCCGGGGCTGCGGTCTCTGCCCGCCCAGTCCATCGCCTCCATCTGCGGCATCAGAGCCACGCTGCCGGTCAGCCTGGAGTCCAGGGAGCGGGTCAGCTGCTGGCGGTCTAGGGAGATTGTTCTCCCATCACCGGGCGGGAGTGGGAACGACTGACTCTGAAGATTGACATCAGGAAGATTGTTTGTGTCCTCCTTAGTGATGACGGATCCAATGTACCTGTTCAACTCATCTGCCATTTCCTTGTTCCTCATAATATATTCACCTTTTTCAGTCTTCAAGGGTCCAACTTTGGTTTTCACTAATTTTTTCCTCTTCACATACCTAAAGAAGCTCCATAGTCCTCTTTGTTTAACTATTACACGGACCCCTCCAACTTAACTTATGGAACACCATTCAAACTAGGACAAGGAGTTATTTATTCGCAGATTAAACATTCATCTTTCTCAAAAACATGAGATACAGAACAATCTATTCAGTGTTTATATTTCTGTACATGAAAGGATCTCTTTTATTGTTTTCACTTGTGACCGTTTCAGCTTCCAAGAATTTTGTTCTTGTGACTCGTCAAGGCACAGGGTCATGCAACTTGCTGGCAGGCCTCATCCCAAGGTCTAGGATTCCCTCCTTTTCCTTCCCAGTATTGTCCTGCATCCTGCAGGTCTATTCTCCTTCGCCACTGTTGCTGCCGTGACAAGGATGACTTGTCCCAAACACATGTGGGCTGGACAGTGACAAAGACTGGTCTGCTGCCAAAACATAATTACTGCAGTATGACTGCAGAAACTCGAATAAAGGTTTGCAAGAGGTGTATGCTGCTCTATATCTTATCATATCCTGTGACATAACCTTTCTTCTGTTTCTCTATTTAAGCCTACTGACATGTGAACCAGGTCAGAGTGCACTGAAATTTCCTCATTATAAATATGCTTGAAGTAAATTAGATTGAAATCATTCTTTAGTCAGGGGTGAGGTATGGAAGAAGGGAGGGTTGCTAATATGCCTTTGTTTAAAGAAAGGCAGCAAGTACAAGGAAGGGAACGAGAGGCCGCTGAGCCTAGCACAGTGTGTAGGAAGGAACTGATTTAAACAGAAGAGCTGGAGTGACTCAGCGGGTCAGGCAGATTCTCTGGAAAAAAGGAATAGGTGACATTTCGGGTCAGGACCCTTCTTCAGACCCTGAGCCTAGCATAGTGGTGGGTACGTTATCGGAGTGAATTCCGAGAGAGAGAATCCTACCAGTACTTGAAAAGGCAGGGACTGATTAGAGACAGTCGGGCATGGAAATTGTGTCACATGAATTTGATTGTTTTTTTTTTGAAGAGATGATGAAGAGGGTTAATGAGGGTAGAGGAGGATTGGCAAGGAAGGCCTTTGTTAAGATCCCACATGGTAGTTAGTCAGGAAGGTTAAAGCATCTTGGATCCAGGCTGAGCTAGACAATTGATATGGTAGTGGAGGGTGGTAGTCGATTATTTTGTTTTTTTAGTTTAATTTAGAGATGCAGTGCGAAACAGGCTCTTTGGCCAACCGAGTCCTCGCTAACCAGCGATCCCCGTACACTAGCACTATCCTACACACTCTAGGGACCATTTAAAATTACACCAAGCCAACTAACCTACAAATCTGTACTTTTGAGTGTGGGAGAAAACCCATGCATTACACAGGGAGAATCTACAAACTTCACATAGACAAGCACCCATAGTCAGGATCAAACCCGGATTTTTGGCACTGTAAGGCAGCAACTCTACTGCTGTGCTATCTGGTTGTAATTCAGATTGGAGGCCTGTGACCAATGATGTGCAGAGGGAATGGACCATCATTGTTTGTCATCTATATTAATGATCTGAATGACAATGTTATTTACATGGTTAGTAAATTTGCAAATGACACCAACATTTCTGGTGGAGCAGACAATAAAGAAGGTTATCTATGATTACAATAGAAGAATTGGGGAAATGGACCCAAAAATTGCCAGTGGAGTTTAACTTGGAACAGTGTGAGGTGCTACATCGGTGGCACAGTGGTGCAGCGATAGGGATGCTGCCTCTCAACGCCAGAGACCTGTGTTTGATCCTGACTACAGATTCTGTCTGTGCAGAGTTTGTACGTTCTCCCTGTGACCACATGGGTTTTCTCTGGGTGCTCCGGTTTCCTCCCATATTCCATAGGCTGACAGATTTGTAGGTTAATTGGCTTCTGTAAATTGCCCCTAGAGTGTAATATGTGCAAGTGGAATAACATAGAACTAGTGTACTGGGTGATTGAACGTCGATGTGGACTTGATGGGCCAAAGGGTCTGTTTAGGGACTGTCCCACTTGGGTGACCTAATTGGCTAGTTTAGAAGAGTTTGAAAAAATGACATGTTGAAGACCTCCTTCGATTAACTTCGGGAAAATTGGACACCGAATAGTGGAGAGTGAAGACGACCTCCTTCGATCTCCTTCGACCTCCCTTCGACCTCCCTTCGACTATGATGAAGACTACCTACGACTACCTTCGACTACCTTCGACTACCCTCGATTACCTACGACAACATGCTGACCTACTACGACCTACTACGACTAAACCTAGGAGTAAAAAAAGTATCGATTTTTTCCATTGCGACCTTTTTAGACTCGCGGGCATTTTTTAACATATTGAAAAAAACGCCGCGACCTAGCTGAGGCCTCGAGTACGCGGAGACCACTCTCAAGCATGAAGGAGAGTTACGAAGACCTCCTACGACCTCGTGTCGACCATGCTGCGAGTATGAGTTGAGGGCAAACACGCCAGAACTCACTGATTAGGTTGCCCAAGTGGGACAGGACCTTTTCCATGCTGTATCTCTAAACTAAACTAAGTTGGGACAGGACTTACACAGTGATTGGTAGGGCTCTGTAGAGTGTTCAGAGAGTCTAAGGCTTCGCTGAGTGATAACATCCATAGACAGGAAGGTGTTTGTATGCTTGCCTTCATCAGTCAGGGCACCGAGTACAGGATTTGTGAGATCGCGTTGCAACTGTACAAGTTATCAGTGAGACCACACTTGGAGTCCTGTGTCCAGTTCTGATTGTCCAGGAAGGATGCCATTAAGTTAGGAAGGTTGCAGAAGAGATTCACAAAATGTTACCTGGATATGCAGGCTTGAATTGTAGGAAGAGGTTGGATAGGCTGGGACTTTTTTTCTTTGGAGCATGGGAGGCTGAGAAGTCACCTTATTGAAGTGTGCAAGGTCATGAGGGGCATGGATAAAGTGAAAACTTAACAGTCTTTTTCCCAAGGAAGAGGATTCTAAAACTAGAGGGAATAGGTTTTAAGAGGGACATTGGAGATGAATTTTTCGCTCAGTCCGTATCTGGAATGTGCTGCCAGAGGAAATGATAGAAGTAAATACGATTTTGACTTTTTTATTTTTTTAAATTTTTTTAAATTATTTATTTTTATTAGAGGTAAGTACAATTGTATACAATCATATTTTCATAATACATTTTATGTACAGCTTCTTATTTTTTTAATTTTGTAATAAAGA
Source organism: Malacoraja senta (assembly GCA_038087875.1). Lineage (NCBI taxonomy): Eukaryota > Metazoa > Chordata > Chondrichthyes > Rajiformes > Rajidae > Malacoraja > Malacoraja senta. The sequence goes on along the minus strand of CM075977.1, from coordinate 67,586,791 downwards.
AGAAAAAGAAAAAGAAATTAGATAATGAAGAATAGAAAAATGTGAGATATATAGTGTGTGAAAAAGAGAAATAGAGAGTGAAAAAAGAAAGTTAAGAAATAGAAAATAGAAGAAAAAGAGTAAAAGAAGAAAAGAGAAGAAAAAGAAAAGAGAAGTAAGGAGATCGTATTTATAATCTTGACCATTCCTCACCCAGTCACGGATTAGCTTTTACACTTGTGTTGCACCATATGTTTCCAAAAAGACGACAAATGGAGACCAACTCGTTATGAATTGGTCAAATTTATCTATTAGGAGGAATCCCATTTCCTCAAAATGTGCGGTATCCAACATACTTGCAATCCACATTTTGAGCGTTGGTATTGGTATATTTTTCCAAAATTTCAGTATTAATTTTTTTGCTATTATTAAACCATAATTAAAAAATAATTTTTGAGATGGGTTCAATTTGTTCCCATCTTCCATTACCCCAAATATAATCAATTCATTATTGGGTTCCATTTTTGTCTTAAATAATTTTGTGAATATTTTGAAAATATCACTCCAAAATCCATGAAGTTTTATACAAGAAACAAAAGAGTGTGTTATAGTTGCGTCTTGGGTTAAACATTTATCACAAATGGGGGATATAGTTGGATAACATTTATTTAATCTTATTTTTGAGTAATATAATCTATGTAAAATGTTTAATTGAATTAGATTATGTCTTGCATTAATCGAACATTTGTGAATGTATGTCAAATACTTTTCCCATGTAGCCTTCGTAATTTTTATCAATAATTCCCGTTCCCACTCTTCTCTAATTACCTCGGTCGCAGGTAAATCTATATTTAAGATACTATTATATAAATATGATATTAATTTTTGTGTGTCAGCTTTAATATTCATTACTTCTTCTAGTAAGTCAGGAGTTATTTTTTGATATCCCTGTATGTATGTCTTCAAGAAATTGCAAATCTGAAAATATTTAAAATAATGAGTGTTTTTCAATTTAAATTTTAATTGTAATTGTTGAAATGATAGTAAATCTCCCATTTCATACATATCCCCCGATCCTTTTAATTCCTAAACTTTCCCATTGATTATATATTTTATCCATCATAGATGGTTTAAATAAAGGATTATTCGCTATCGGTGTTAACAATGATAGGTTTCTTAGTTTTAAGGATAATTTTATTTGTTTCCATATTCTTATTGTATCTTGTATAATTGGGTTTTTCTTATATATTGTATTGTTCATTTTTTTCGGGGAGAAGAGGATTGTTCCTATATTACAAGGATAACAATCCTCTTTCTCCATTTTTATCCATTCTGTCTGTTGGGTTGAACTATCCAACCAGTAAATTATATTCTTAATATGTATTGCCCAATAGTACGATTTTGACTTTTAAATGTCACCTGGATAAGTATATGGATAGGAGGGCTATGTGGTAAATTCAGGTAAATGGGACTAGCCCACCATGCCAACTTGGTCGACATGGCCATGGTGGGCTGGAGGGTCAGTTCATGCCGTCTGTAGCTCTATGATTCTATGACACTATGACTCTGTGATCAGACAACTTGACGCAGAAAACGCGATAGATCCGACTATAGATAAACATAATAAGATAGCAGTATTAAAATTTAAGCTAAATCAAATTCTATCTGCAAGAGTTATCAGATTATTTCAAATTACTAAACAGGAAAATTTTGAATTCGGCGACAAACCACACAAACTTCTAGCACGCCAGTTGAGAAAAGTTGAAAAGGACCATACTGTACAAAAAATCAAATCAGATAAAGGTGAATTGTTAACACTTCCAAAAGACATTAATGAAAGATTTGCCCAATTTTATCAAAATTTATATACATCCAAAACATCAACAGAAAGGAGAAAAAGTACAAACTTTCTTGATAACTGTAATCTTCCGACACTTAATCCGGTGGAACGAGATGAATTAGGAGCACAGATTTCAATTAAAGAAATAGAAGAGACAATCAATTAATTGAAGAATGGCAAAACACCAGGACCAGATGGGTTTAGTAACGAATTTTATAAAAGATTTTACGAGGTAATTTCCCCGTGTTATATACAACCTTTATACATACGCATTTAAAGAACAGACATTACCACAAACACTAGCTGAATCAACTATCACACTTATACCCAAAAAAGATAAAGATCTGGAAGACCCGGGATCATATAGAGCAATCGCCCTGTTAAATACAGATCAGAAAATTTTAGCGAAAACTTTGGCAAGAAGATTAAGTAAATACATTAATAAATTAATACATTCGGATCAAACTGGTTTTATACCCAAGAGACACTCGTTTAATAATTTGAGACGCCTTTTTAATATAATGTACTCACACAGAACGATAAAAGAAGACTATCAATTATTTTATTAGATGCAGGAAAAGCATTTGATCAAGTAGAATGGAAATATCTTTTTACAGTATTGCAAAAATTTCAGTTGAGAGAAAATTTTATCTCATGGATAAAACTGTTATATGATAAGCCGACTGCCAGAATACTGACTAACCATATACTCTCACCTAAATTTCAGTTATCCAGGGGCAATAGACAGGGATGTGCATTATCACCCCTGTTATTTGCCCTTGCGATTGAACATCTAGCGGAAAGTATAAGAGTACATCCGAACATTCACGGCTATAATTCTAAATATTCCAATAATAAAATATCATTATATGCAGATGATGTATTATTATATATCACCAATTCCCAAGTTAGCATTCCAAGTATATTAAATCTTATAGAGGAATTCGGTTCCTTTTCAGGATATAGAATAAACTGGAACAAAAATGAAATTATGGCAATAAAACCTCAAGAGCCGACACACCTTTCCCTTTCCCTTTCAGAATTGCTACGGAAAAATTCAAATATCTGGGTGTTCAGGTAACCAGAAAATATACTTCTTTATTCAACGCAAACTTCCCTCCTTTAGTTATTAAATTAAACGCTCTTATTCAATTTTGGAAAACACTTCCGATGTCTCTAATAGGCAGAATAAATGCTATAAAGATGATCTTCCTCCCACAAATCCTGTATTTATTCCAATCAATACCAATATATCTTCCTAAATTTTTTTTCAAAAAACTTGATTATCTGATTACAAATTTTATTTGGGATTATAAAACACATAGAATTCATAAACGGCATCTATGTAAACCCAAAGAAACTGGTGGACTGGCTCTCCCCAACTTCTTGTACTATTACTGGGCAACGAATATTAAAAATGTAATTTACTGGCTGGACAATACAGGCCAACAGGTAAACTGGTTAATAATGGAGAGAGAGGATTGTTCGCCCTTTAACATAGGCGCGATTCTTCTCTCTCCAATAAATTTGAAGAACACGCTTTATGAGAAAAATCCGATCATTCACAGTACTTTATGAATCTGGAGACAAGTGAAATCAACCTTTAAACTGAGAAATGTATCTCTTCTTTCACCAATTGCCAATAATCCTTTGTTCAAGCCATCTATTTTAGACAAAACGTTTACATATTGGGAAAGATTAGGAATCAAAAACATCGGAGATCTTTATGAGATGGGAACTCTTCTCTCATTTCAACAATTACAGTCGAAATATCACCTGAAAGGTAATCAATATTTCAGATACCTTGTAATTCGAGACTATCTGAAAACATATACCCAAGACTACCAAACTTTGCTGCCAGACATACTAGACGAATGTATGAATAGAAATTCGGAGTCAAACAAGTTAATATCATATTTGTATAACACCCTTTTAAATATAGAAATCCCATCATCAGAAGTAATTAGAAGAGCCTGGGAAGAGGAAATTGGCTTAAATATTCTAAAAGACAGATGGGAAGAAAACCTTTTATATATACACAATTGTTCGATTAACGTTAGACATTCGTTAAAATCAATATAAAATACTGCACAGCCTCTACTAGTTAAAGTCTAAACTGAATAAGATCTTTCCAAATGTATCTCCTATTTGTGATAAATGTCTCCATCAGGAAGCAACTATAACACATTCCTTCGCCTTTTGCATAAAGTTATATAATTTTTGAAATTTTCTCAAAAACACTAAAAACAAAATCAGACCCCGACACGGAATTGATTATTCTAGGTACGTCAGAAGCCTGCTCTGAGCTATCATTATTTCAAAGACGTTTTCTTAATTATGGCCTGATAACGGCAAAAAAACTAATACATTTTGGAAACATACATCTGTCCCTACTCTTAAAATGTGGATTACAAACATGTCTGAGATGCTACATCTTGAAAATATTAGACTTGTCTTAGCAGAAAAAACAGATAATTTTTCAAAGACATGGACACCATTACAAGGATAGTATTGTACAACACAATTTTGGAGTTAAATCTAACTACGGGTTGGGTGATGGGTGGGGAGGGAAGCGAAGCAGGTATATCATCACTTTTCTCTTTCTTTCTTTTTTGTCTTTTTATTTCTCTATTCCTTTCTTATTTCTTTTATTTACTCACTCTATGGCTACACCAATTTGGTAGTCTAGGGGTTCTATCTTTGCACATTCCACTTTTTCTCTCTCTTGCTTTTTCTCCTTTCTTTTCTCTTAACTATAGCTAAAAGTCAAAATTGAAGCTGTACAATAACTGTATTATGTCATATGCCGTTGGTTATATTTTTGTACACTTGCTTCTAATAAATAAAAATTAAAATTAATAAAAAAGACACTAAGACTCTGTGTGCCAATTTTACTTCAGAGTCACGTGAGTGACTACGTGAAGAAGACCCCGTCCAGCCGCACACGCGTCATATCGATCAGACGCATAGCGTTCATGACTGTGTGTGGAGGAGCAGGAGCTCCTCCAGGCGGTGAGTAAAAAGCAAAGTTAAAGTAAAAGTCGGAAGGTAAGTGGTTTCATTTTCACTTACAGGGCGCTTTTCTTCCCGCTCAGACATGTTGGTAGAGGTCCACACAAGTTACAATGGAAAAGGGCGTAGGGGAAGGAGAGGCCAGGGGCGCACCGCAGGTAAAACCCCAAGATTCTAAGGGTAGCGGGCGTCAGGCAGAGGAGTCAGTGGCATCAAAGCCATTAACTCCCGTTGCGGTCGAATGTGCCGTTAAACCGCCGGCGGCGGGGCGCAAGGCTGGTCAAAAGTCGGCCCGACCTGTAGACTCGGATGAGTCAGACCCGGAGGTATACCCTCCTGAAGCAGAAAATGTTATGGCTGCAAGGGTCGCTAGCTTAAAGCTCCTGAGGGGAAAAATGATTTATAAAGAACCCCCACAGGAGGATTTAGGTCGGTGTTGGCCAATGAAGGATATAGCACAGGATGTGCCTTGGATGGGACAGGCACAAGGGTGGCCTACAGGAGAGCCATCAGAAATGCCTGTGCAAAGCTATTACAGTGGTTGGCCTACAGGAGAGCCAGAGCCAGAAATGCCGGGGGAAAAAAGACAATATATGTGCTGGCCTACAGGAGAGCCAGTGCCAGAAATGCCTGTGAAAAAAGGCAATACATGTGCTGGCCTACTGGAGAGCCAGTACCAGAAATATCTGAGCAAAGACAGTACAAATGTACATATGTGCCAGCACCGACAATTTCAAAAGAAAAAATAAAATAAAATAAATAAAATAAAATAATTATGAAGCATTGGCCTAGAGTTGAGTCAGCGCCAGCAGCACCTGAAACAGGGCTGCCTATCCGTGGGCCTACAAGAGAGCCCGCGCAGGGGGAATCTGGCAGAGACTTACCTGAAACAGGGAGCCAGAAATTACCCAACATAAAGATGAATATCTATATTCAGATGATGATTTATAGGAGGACCAGAGCCCATTATCAGAGCTAAAATGTTCCAAGGCTGGCACAAAAGTTTGCTGTTCCCAGAGTAACAGGGGAACCTTTGAGAGAGGAAATAGCTATGACTATAAATTATCTACTCTCCCATCAGCCCCAGGAATTAACTATGGATGAGACTATCAAAAAGTAACGGCATTGCCAGTGGTATTAGATGAAGATTTTATATCGGACTCACAACAAAAAGCCTTAGCACTCATGTGTAGTGCGCACTTTGAAATAAATTGTATTTGTAAAAATACAATAAGACCAAATATTCATCCTAAGTATGCAGGCTCTGCAAACCATCCAATATACAAATGCCTAAATCTGCTTTTTGGAGAAAATCTAGCAAAGAAGCTAAAGGATTACCTATGCTGAGCAGAGCGGTGTGAAGGCGGTATCCCTACAGGCGAAACGCTGGTGCTGGAGAAGGAACAAGCCTATCATTCTCGTATACACGTTGACGTGCTGCACCAAGGATACGTGGAGATTACAATGTGCCTCCTAGAAGGGGACAACAATTGCCGGTGGCTAACCCCGAGGTAGGGGGGCTTGGTCTGGTAAGAAACACAACAAATGTTTTACACTCACAAATAGGGGGAAGGTTACGATTCTTCCTAAAAGAATGGCAATCAACAAAAAATGATTCATTTAATCTATGTAGCATTGTAGGATTCAAAATTGAGTTCTCTCCACGTTTGGATCCTCCAATTCAGCATAATTCAAACTGGTCACGGATTTTCTCAAAGGAAGAGAATAAGTTGATCAAGGGAGAACTGAAAATTTTATGCGGAAAAGGGGTAATAGAAAAGTCAGTAGAACAACACCATCAGTTTTTGTCAAATATTTTCCTAGAACAAAAAAGGATGGTGGATGTAGAATCCTTTCGGATCTGACAAATCTTAACCTTTATGTACAATAGAAACATTCCAAAATGGAAACATTTACTAAATGCCATTCAGCTGGTCACAAAGAATTGCTACATGGCAAGCACAGATCTGCAAAATGCATATTATTCTGTGGCATGCATGGTAATGATCAAAGATATTTGAAATTTGGATGGATGTCAGTTATGGCAATTTAAAGCATTGCCCAATGGCCTGACTTCAGCACCAAGATTATTCACTAAATTACTCAAACCAATTTTAGCTCTGCTAAGAGCTGAGGGCCATGTATTAATGGTTTATTTAGAGGATATTCTGATTGTACGGGACACTTTGGCTACTGCAAAATTGTCAGTATCTAGAGTCAAATACATTTTGAAAAAATGGGTTTCATTATTCACCTACAAAATCAAAATTGTTACCAAGCAAGAATAATTGATTAGCCAGGGTTCACAATTAACTCTGAACACATGGTAATCACCTTGCCAAAAGAGAAGGCTGCAGTTAATTGAAGATTGCACTAAACTCATAAACGAGGACAAGCCTTCAATTAGAGAAGTGGCAAGCTTGCTGGGCAAATTAATTGCTGGGTTTCCAGCTGTCAGGTTTGGACCATTGCATTAGGAATGTTTACAGAGGGCTAAGGTACAAGCATTAAAAATGAATACAGGGCATTTTGACAGGCCCATGAAATGAACAAATTGGATCCATTACAGACATAGAATGGTGGATTAACAATGTCTCTAATGCTTCCAGAAAAGTTCTGGTAGAAACACCTTCCGTCATTCTACAGACTGATGTAAGTGCTCTTGGATGGGCGCAACTAACATGATTTCCAGCTGTGGAGGTAGGTGGAATGTCGATGAATGCTTGAAAATTAAGGAATAACTTACCTAGAGCTGGTCTTAAAGCTTATTGCACTAATATGGGAAATGTGCATGTTCAGGTACAGGTTGACAATACTACAGCTGTAGCATACATAAATCACAGGTTGACAATACTACAGCTGTAGCATACATACAATCAAATCAGAATCATGATAGTTGGCAAATTAAATTTGGACTTGGTGTATTGCCAGGAAAAATTTGGCTGTCAGCAATATATTTACCAGGAAAATTTAACATAATTGCAGACAAAAGATCACGTAAATTTAATGATATTACAGAATGGATGTTAAATCAGGAAATATTTACACAAATTGTAACACAATTTGGAATGCCAGAGATTGATTTGTTTGCATCAAGACTAAACCACCAATTGCCTAAGTATGTGTCATGGGAACCTGATCCTGGTGCAGTAGCGGTGGATGCTTTCTCGCTACATTGGGGTGGTATGTTTTCTGTATGCATTTTCACCATTTTGTTTAATCAACAGATGCATACAGAAAATTAAACAAGACTCAGCCTCAGGGATTTTGGTAGTACCAGATTGGCCTACTAGTGTTAAAAATGATCACAAAAAAAACCTTATGATTATTCCAAAGCAGATAAAACTGCTTGTAAACCCTGTAACTGATGAACCACATCCTTTACATGATCGTATTGGTTTGTTGATTTGCAGATTCTAAGAAGGCCATATCTTGGAAAAGGATTATCAGATCGTACGGTGGATGTTATGACAACAGCCTGGAGGAATAGTACCCAGAAGCAGTACATTTCCTATATAAAGAAATGGGTGTTTTGTTCAGGAAAGAATATTGCATATAACACAGCAGAAATTTCAGATGTAATAGAGTTTCTTTAAACTCTATACTACAAATTAAAATTAAGTTATAGTGCAATCAATACTGCACGAAGTGCACTCTCTGCATATTTAAGCAGTGAATCAGAACAAAATCCAATAGGATCACATCCTTGGGTCTGTAGGTTTATGAAAGGAATTTTCAACTCCAATCCTCCTAGACCTAGGTATACAGAAATCTGGAATGTAAAAGATGTACTGATGCTGCTGAGGGATTGGAATCCTATTGAAACTGTGTCATTAGCCAAAATCACCATGAAATTGGTTATGCTCATGGCATTAGTTTCAGCTCAGAGAGTTCAAACATTACAGAAACTAAGAATTGACAGAATGAAAGTAGGGGCAAATGCCGTTACATTCTATGTCTATGATCTACTGAAGCAAAGTAGACCTGGGTTCACGGGATGTAAGTTGGAGTTTTCAACATATCCTACAGATCTATGGCTATGTGTAATAACATATGTAAAATGTTACACAGAAACAACAAGAATCTTAAGAGGCACAGAATTGGCATGTTTTATTAGTCATAAAAAGCCTCATTAAAAAAAAAAGAAAAAAAAAAGTGTCCACACAGACAATTTCAAGATGGTTGAAACAGGTGTTGATTTATTCAGGTATTGATACTGATAAATTTAGATCTCATTCCACCAGGGCGGCATCAACATCGGCGGCCAGGGATTCAGATGTGCCAATAGACCTTATCCTCGCGGCCGCAGGATGGGCAAGTGAACAGATGTTTCACAAGTATTACCATAAGGAGATTAAAGATCTCGGGGTGTTTGGTGATGCCGTGCTGGATTCAGCATTAAATCCCCCATTATAATAAATGGGCCTAATTTGTTACTTTTGTTAAAATAAATAGAACCATTAATTGATTACATTTAATGTTGTGGTTATGCATTGTTGATTGTGCTTACTCAAATAGAGTCAATCAGTGCAGTGAGCACCTGGATTTTAATCCACGGTGTGAAATCACAGAGCTTTGAAATCTTCACGTAGTCACTCACGTGACTCCGAAGTAAAATAGTAAGATTAAACGAGAACTTACCAGTTTGAAGTTTGATCTTTATTTTATGACGAGTAACGTTGAGGGATTACGTGCCCTCCGCTCCCACCCTCATAAAAGGATCAAGCTGGTAGTTCTAAGTCTTTATGCATCTTACTATCATACTTCAGTAATTATCGTCTATGATTGTCACTCCGCTGCTTTGAAAGATTGACGCGTGTGCGGCTGGACGGGGTCTTCTTCACGTAATCCCTCAATGTTACTCCTCATAAAATAAAGATCAAACTTCAAACTTGGTAAGTTCTCATTTAATCTTACTATTATATGACGTAGCAACAAATGTATATAGATATCAGCTCCTACAACTTTGTTCTATTAACAATAATAATAACAATAATAACAATAATAATATTGAATTTCAGAAGCAACATTCAATGCGCACGTATTACAACATTGCCTGCTAACTATCTCTGACATTTTCTATTTTAAATTTCTGGCATCTCCAGTTTTTAAATAGCTGATATGCATTTAGCTGATAACCTGTGTAGGAAGGAACTGCAGAAGCTGGTTTACACTGAAGATAGACACTAAATTCTGGAGTAACTCAACTGGTCGGGCAGCATCTTTGGATAAAAGGAATATGTGATGTTTTGGGTCGAGTTCCTTCTTCAGAACACAGAACACATATTCCCTTTCCCCAGAGATGTTGCATGACCCGCTGAGTTACTCCAGCATTTTGTGTCTATCTTAGTTGATAAATAGGGTTACTATCATCACAATGAATGCTGAGGTGATACTTTGCAGGAGTTCAGTCTGACCTTTTTTAGTTTTTTTTATTAGTTTTAGAGATACAGAACAGAAACAGGCCCTTCGGCCCACTGAGTCCGCACCGACCAGCGATCCCCCACACTACTCCGCCATTCAATCATGGCTGATCTATCTCTCCCTCCCAACCCCATTCTCCTGCTTTCTCCCCATAACTCCTGACACCCGTATCATCTATCCACCTCATCTATCATGCCAGCGTGAAGAGAAGCATCAAAACCTTTTGCCATCATCCCTCTCCTGGGACAATTCACTCGAAGGCAAAGCTTGGTAAACCCATTAACCATCACTCGTAATTGTTCTATATTTAGGCCAATAATCCTGAGAGAAAGATAAGGAAATCCTGCTGCTATGAACAGATGTCTTAATGAGTGTAAGCACTAATATTCAACACTACTTCAGAGATGCACACAAATCTAAAGCAACAATGTTTATTGTTATCCCAGTGTTACAAGCAGATATTCACATGCAGCGCGTAAATCAGATTGATATGTGGCAACTGGCTCTGTTGGTACCTCCATTGCTGCTCTCGATGAATTTGTTCCTGCAGTTCAATCCTCATGCGGTCCCCAGGCCAGCTTTCCTGCATGGAAATATTGTGTCTTCATAACTTTAAAAAGGTTGGTTGCATTTTGCATCAGTATCTGGGTAGCAGGTAGGTGGCACTGTTTTAGCTACTCAACATAAAAAAGCTATTTGTTCTCTGGCTGAGTCTGGCTAAATTGAATGTGCAGTGTTATTTACACAACGGGTAGCTGTCCATGAATGCACCTGCAGTTTTTCCATGTGTATATTTGCAACTAATGAAAACAATATAGTGCAATGTAATTTTTCAATTTGAATACTTGACCTCGTAGCTGCACCACTGTTCACTAATGAACCAATATCTTAAACATTTCTGACTTCCTGTAATCATCAGATTTACAAACCTACTGAAGTGGTATTATTTCCTCTGACCTTTGGGACGTGGAAAATGGTGTATCGACTCGAGAGAAAGCTGCAATCAATCATTCACTTTTCATATAATGCAATGAAAATAATCATGTGGACATCAAAACTTAATGCCCTTTTTCTGGTGTCAGACCTGCACATTAGGATGCGACAGTTCATGTAATGCTCATTTCTGCCCTTACTGATATAAACTGAGCATCAGTGTGCAGCCTTTGGCTGTAATTGAAGCCTCACAACACAACTTGGAGTACCTGCACTAGTCACAACACAACAAAACAATAGGTTTGCCATTCCTAAAATAATATCGACAAGTACATGATTCCCTGAAAGTTGTGTCACAAGTAGACAGGGTGATGAAGAAGCTATTTGGCACACTGGTCTTCATCAATCAGGGCATTGAATATAGGAATTTGGACGTTATCTTGCAGTTGTTCAAGATGTCGATGAGGCTGCACTTGGAGTGTTGTATACAGTGTTGGTTACATTGCTAGCTTAGGATGTGACAAGACAGCTTGAAAAAGTGCAAAGAAGATTTATGGGAATGGGAAAGGGAGAGGATGAGCAGGTTAGGACTTTATTCCTTATAGCATAAGACACTCATGGGTGACTTTATAGAAGAACATAAAATTATAAGGTGAATGCTCACAGTCTTTCCCAGAGTAAGGGTAACAAATATTGGAGGCTTAGGTTTAGTTTAGTTTTACTTTAGATGTACAGCATGGAAACAGGCCGTTTAGCCCACCGAGTCCATGCCGATCAGCAATCATCCATACACTAGTTCCATCCTACACATTAAGGACAACTTACAAACTTGCATGTCTTTTGGAATGTGGGAGGAATCTGGAGCACCCAAAGAAAACCTGCGTGGTCACAGGGAGAATGTACAACTGCACAGAGAGCACTTCTAGTCCGGAATGAACAAGGGTCTTTGGCGTACGGCAGCAACTCTACCGCTGCACCACTGGGTTGCCCTACGGTTAAGGTTAGGGAAGGGGGGGGGGGGGGGGAGGTGGGAAGTATAGATTTAAAAGCGGCACAATGGGCAACTTCTTCACACAGAGGCAGTTGCATATATGAATCAACCTGGCAGAGGAAAAGATTGAGGAGGTACATTGACAACAATTCAGAGACATTTGAGCAGATACATGGATAAGAACGTTTTCGGGAGATAAGCTCCATCTATGGGTAAATGGGACTGGCTAAGATGGGCATCTAGGTCAGCTTGGACAAGTTGGACCAAAGTTCTTGTTTCCTTGCTTCCTCAACATATAATTTTGATGTGATTAGTACACAAAACAGATGAGATGTGAAGAAACTCCTTTTTACATATCAGATTCAAGATAAAGTAACATTTGAAATTAACACCTAGAAATATTATTTTAAGGAAATATTTCTAAAGTCTAATTCAAGCATTTTGATCGTTTGCATTTAGATTTTTTCTTCTAGAGAGTGTATTGTTCTCATCCATTTTATATACTTCATGTTTAGAAGTTGTTTGGTTCAGCTTCTTTCCTGGCTGCCAGTTTGCTGTCATGAAAATATGAGCGGTTAAATAACACATCATACGTGCAGAGATAGTGAAACTTAATTTTAAATTACATTACTGTTTCCAAATCAGTCACAGAAGGGCCTTTTCCTCATTTCTGCTGTCCCTGATTTATGGAGATACTAAAGTAGAGAACATCAAACATCTGTGCTTCACTGCACAAACATATGTATTCTTTAACATTACAGTAAATATTCACTGATTTACTCTTTATTTTTATTGTTTCTCCAGCAAACATCAAAAACTTTCTTGTGAGACTGAAAAGTTTCTCTTTGCCCCTTATTAATCTTTAGTTCTATTTTAATTAACTTTGTAGCCTGGTTGCTCTTGGAAACATTCTTTTGGCTGCTGTGAAATCTGGACCTATTCTCTGCTCAAGGCAAATCAAGTTTATTGTCAGATGCACAAGTACGATGATGATACAATGATACAATTTATTTGTTGTCATTTGAACCTCATTGAGGTTCAAACGAAATTTGGTTTCTGCAGTCATACAAACAAGTAGAAGAACCAAGACACAACACAATTTACACAAACATCCATCACAGCGAATCTCCTCCTCACTGTGATGGAAGGCAAAGTCTTATCTCTCCCCTGCACTCCACATTCTCCTCCCGATGTCAGAGTCAAAGCCCCCGGCGGGCGATGGTAAATAAGTCCCGCGGCCATTAAAGCCACGCCGGGCGATGTAAGGCCCCGCTCCAGGTCATCCTCAACCCCGCAACTCGGGCGGGAGAAGTCGCCGTTGCGGAAACCCTGAAAAGCGGTCTCCCACCAGGGACCCGCGAGCTCCCGGTGTCACCGTCCACCAGACCGGCGGCTGGAGCCTCCGAATCTCCGGGGTCGGGCTGCAGCCGTGCACCACCGCAGTTCCTCCCGTTCTGAACTCGGCCAGCTCCGCGATGGTGAGTCCGCAGGCTCCGTGACTGGAGCCCCAGGTCGTTCCGGTTGGAGGCTGCTCCACGGTGCTAGGCCCCAACGACAACGGAGACCCGACAGGGAAAAGGTCGGGTCCTCCGTACAGGGAAAAGATTTAAAAAGTTTCCCCACCCCCCGCCCCCCGCCCCCCCACACAGACCCAGTTTAAAAAAACCACTATAACTACACTCAAACAAGACAAAAAATAAAAAAAGACAGACGGACTGCAGAGGCCGCTGCGACGTGAGTCACGCCGCCCACCCAGGTACAATGAAAATCTTGCTTGCAGCAGCATCACAGGTATGTAGACTCAGACAATACACAAAAAGATAAATTATACATATGAATATATGTATGATATGTATAATATTTACAGATGAAAATCATGTAAACAGTAAAGAAAAAAAAAAGACTGTACAAAAAAAAGACATTAGTGCAAGACAAACGAGAGAAAAATATGCCCCTGGTAGTGCAAGAGGTAGTTTTTAATCTCATGTCATCAAGGTAGGATTAGGTTTGTGCAGGTTGGTTCAAGATCCTGATAGTTGTAGAAAAGTAGCTGTTCCTGAACCCAGTGGTTTGGGATTTCAGGCTTCTGTACCTGGATAGAATGAATGTCGAGAGGATGTTTCCGATCGTGGGAGAGTCTAGGACCAGAGGCCATAGCTCCAGAATTAAAGGACATACCATTAGAAAGAGGACAAGGAGGAATTTCTTCATTCAGAGGGTGGTAAATCAGTGGAATTCATTGCCACAGAAGACTGTGGAGGGCGTCAATGGATATTTTTAAGATGGAGATTGATAGATTCTTGATTAGTACGGGGTTATGGGGAGAAGCAGGAGATTGAATGGTGGAGTAGACTTGATCGGCCAAATGGCCTAATTCTGCTCTTCTAACATAAACTTATGAACTCCTGCCTAATGGTAGCAGCGAGAAGGCATGGCCTGGATCTTGGGAATTCTTGATGATGGATGCTGCCTTCTTGAACCTGTGCTGTTACGTAGATGTTTTCTACATGGGGAGGGCTTTGCTTTTGATGGACTAGGCTGAGTCCACTACTCTCTCCCATCTGCTGGAATTGCCATAACAAGTCACAGCATAACAGTGGGTCATTTTTTATATCCTCACATCTTCTTTATGCCACGTGTATATCCGTGAGCCACAACATCAACCAGCACTGCAGCTGAATTTCAAGTCATCCCCCATTTGTGTTCTGTGGCACTTGGGTTGAACTTCAAAACTAAAGGGACAGGTTTATGTTGTTGTTGCTGCTCCCTTCCTCTGCCTTTTCTCATTCCTCCTTCCAATTCACTTCCTCCAGCCATTCTTCTTTCTCCCGTCATCATATCTCAACGCTCTTCCAATCCTCCTCCCTCCTCCTGCACTGGCCGCAGTTGTATGCAGTGCTTGATAGCTGCATGCACTGAACAAGGCTTAGCTGGCTGTCAAATTGGTGGATGGTCATTATGGACATGGCTGGTTTTCTTTACCAGCAGGGGTTCCTCCCAATGGTTTGTGTCAGTCCCTCTGGGAGGGTTTGGCTGAAGTAAGGAGCCAGAAGTCAGTGCTGTGTTCTCGATGCTCACCACAGATTGCAAGATCCCGACCCATTGTGCCAATGGGTCATGCCATAGAGTTATACAGCATGGCAAACAGACCCTTCAGCCCAACTTACCAGTGCTAACTAAGATGCCCCATCTACTTTAGTCTCACCTGCCTGTGTTTGGCCAAAATCCCTCTAAACCTTTCCTATCCATATACCAGGATCAATGGATCCTGAGCCATTGGGTCAATTGGGACAGATTAATGTCATGAAGTAATTTAACTCAACCAGCTCAGTATTTGACCTTTGAAGTCTGGGTGTCCAGTTAACAAAAACCCTGTGAAGAAATGTGTGTGCTGGTCTTTCCCAATAAGTAAACGTTTTATCTATAATAGATGGCTTGAACAAAGGGTTATTGGCTATTGGTGAGAGAAGAGATAAATTTCTTAGTTTAAAAGTAGATTTTACTTGTCTCCAGATTCGCAGAGTGCTGTGAATAATCAGATTTTTATCATATAGTGTGCTCTTCAAATTTGTTGGGGAGAGAAGAATCGTGCCTATATTAAAAGGCGAGCAATCCTCTCTCTCCATTATTAACCAGTCTACCTGTTGGCATGTGTTATCCAGTCAGTAAATTACATTTTTAATATTCGTTGCCCAATAATAGTATAAGAAATTGGGGAGAGCCAATCCGCCCGTTTCTTTGGGTTTACATAGATGTCGTTTATGAATTCTATGTGTTTTATAATCCCAGATAAAGTTTGTAATCAGAGAATCAACATTTTGGAAAAAAAATTTAGGAAGATATATCGGTATTGATTGGAATAAATACAGAATTTGTGGGAGGAAGATCATCTTTATAGCATTTATTCTGCCTATTAGAGACAACTGGAGTGTTTTCCAAAATTGAATAAGAGCATTTAATTTAGTAACTAAAGGCGGGAAGTTTGCATTGAATAGAGAGGTATATTTTCTGGTTACCTGAACACCCAGGTATTTGAACTTTTCCGTAGCAATTCTGAAATGGAATTTTAGAAGGTGTGTCGACTCTTCAGGTTTTATTGCCATAATTTCACTTTTGTTCCAGTATATTCTATATCCTGAAAAGGAACCGAATTCCTCTATAAGATTTAATATATTTGGAATACTAACTTGAGAGTTGGTGATATATAATAATACATCATCTGCATATAATGATATTTTATTATTGGAGTATTTAGAATTATAGCCGTGAATGTTCGGATGTACTCTTATACTTTCCGCTAGGGGTTCAATCGCAAAATTATTTGCATAACTTTTGGAGAGGAATTTTTGAAATTTTCTCAAAAGCATTAAAACAAAACTGGACCCCGACACGGAACTGATTATTCTAGGAACATCAGAAGCCTGCTCTGAGCTATCAATATTTCAAAGACGTTTCCTCAATTATGGTCTGATAACGGCAAAAAAACTAATACTCAAATTCTGGAAACATACATCTGCCCCTACTCTTAAAATGTGGATTACAAACATGTCTGAGACGCTACATCTTGAAAATATGAGACTCGTCTTAGTAGAAAAACCAGAGCAATTTTCGAAGACATGGACACCATTCATTGGTTCATTACAAGGATAGTATGGTGCAACACAATTTTGGAATTAAATCTAATTACGGGTTGGGTGATGGGTGGGGAGAGATACGTAGCAGGTATATCATCACCTTTTGTTTTTCTTTCTGTTTTTGTCTTTTTATTTCTCTATGTCTTTCTCATTTCTTTTACTTACTCATTCTTCGGCTACACCAATTTGGTAGTATAGGGGTTCTATTCTTGCACATTCACTCTCTTGCTTTTTCTCTCTTCTTCTCTCTCATCTTTAGCTAAAAATTAAAATTGAAGCTGTACAATAACTGTATTATGTCATATGCCGCTGTTTATATTTTTGTACACTGCTTCTAATAAATAAAAAGTAAAAAGAAAAAAAAAGAAATATGTGTTCTGGACTAACATTAAATAGGCAACAAATTGCCATTTAAATGGGAGGCATCCCATCAAAAGAGGGTCTACTCTAACCTTAGGTAACTGTGCATATGATTGTTTGGTTACTTATCTGAGGAGAGAAATTTCAGGTGCTGAATATGCTGACTTGGCACTAATTTAGCCCAGTCCCCTTATGAGGCAAGCAGTACATTACATTTATGCTGCCTACTAGTCTCTGCAAGTTAAGTGCCCGACTTCATCAGCTGGGATCTAATATTGCATGGTTAATGTATCTTACAAATAGCCTTATCCACCACAGGTGTGGTTTACTGTGTTGGTGAAAAGCAGTGGCTGTTTATTGAAAAGTAAATCTGGGGCCAAAATGTAAGAAAGCGATGTTGGAGAAATTGATGTCGAGCATAAATGCACACTTAACCATCCTTTTGTTTCCCTACTGCTCCCCATCTTCCAAAATCCTTCTGGTTCACAAGTTGCAGATCATCCTCCCCGTTCTTTTTGCACTTTAGATATTCGGGAATTAAAATTTTCTTGATCGGTGGGATGAGAGGAAGAAGACAGTGGAAGATGAAGGTATACAGTCATTTGATATTCCACTCACAGCCATCAGATCAGAAATTGATGATAAAAAAACCTTCTATTAGAGATTGGTACAGAGGTTAATTCTGGACTTGGTGAGTGGGTAGATGCACGTGAAGGCCAGGGTGGGGAAAGAAGGGGGAAAGAGGGCATTGCAGGCTTCAGCTCCATGGAGGATATAGTTACACACCTGTTCTACTTCGAAGGAAACAGATGAGAAATTTGATAGGCCAGGCTTCAGAAGAAGACTGGTGGATGCACAACATGCCCGATGCACTGCCAAAGAAATTTAATCTGGAGATATTGGCTGATCTTTATTGCCTGCCTGCCTGGAAGACTGGAGGGGGGGGGGGGGGGGGGGGCTAATGATGCACTTTTATTTTAAAAGGGTTGCAAGAACAAGCCTGTGAACTAATGGCCAGTGAGACTAACGTCAGTGATGGACAAGTTCATGGAGAGGATTGTGAGAAACATTATCTATTTGCATTTGGAAGGGTAAGGACTGGTTAGGAATAGTCAGCATGGCTTGTGCATGGGGAATCTTACCTTGCAATCCTCATTGAAGAGTGTTTTGAAGAGAACACCAAGAGGATTAGTTTAGTTTAGTTTAGTTTAGAGGTACAGCGTGAAAACGGATCGTTCGGCCTACCAAGCACACCGACCAATAATCAATCATACACTAGTCCTACCTACACACTAGGGGCAATTTACAGAAGACAATTAACCTACAAACCTGCACATCTTTGGAATAGGTGAAGGCAGGATGGTAGGTGCTATGGACTTTAGTAAGGCTTTTGACAAGGTGTTGTATGATGGGCTGAACTGGAAGGTGATATCACATGGGATTCAAGGTGAGCTAGACAATTAGATACAAAATTGGCTTGGCAGAAGAAGTCAGAGGGTTAAGGTGGAGAGTTGTTTTTCAGCTTGGAGGCCTGTGACCTATATGGGAGAGTAACACAATGTTAAGCTGAGAGAAGAGGAAGGAGGAAGAGGAAGTTGACAGAGTGAAAGGGTACAAGGATCATCTGATCAATGTGGGGGCTGGTGGGATGGGAGGTGAGGACATGGGCAACTCTATCAATGTTCTGGCTGGGAGGCAAGTGGCTTAGAGAAGAAGTGAGAGAAGATATAGGAGACACTGTCAACTATTGCAGAGTGGAAGCCATGGTTTAGGATAAAGGAAGATATCTTGAAGGAACCACGTGGAAAGTCTTGTAATTGGAGCAGATATGAAAGAGATTGAGAAATGAGAAAAATGGACTAAGCTGGGAAGATATCTGATTAAGATAGCTGTTGGAATCGGTGGGGTAATCAATTTATGTCCTGACTGTAAAAAGGGATGTGAAGAATTTAGGGCAGGACATTGCCACAGCTGCCTTACGACACCAGAGACCCGGGTTCGATCCTGATGATGGATGCTGTCTGTATGGAGTTTGTACGTTCTCCCTGTGACCATCTGGGTTTTCTCCGGGTGCTCCGTGTATGTCCCACTCTCCAAAGATGTACAGGTTTGTAGGTTAATAGGCTTTGGTAAAATTGTAAATTGTCTCTAGTGTGTAGGACAGTGCTAGTGAACAGGGCGATTGCTGGTCAGCATGGACTCGGGGGAGGGGGGCAAAGCCCAGTTTCCATTCTGTATCTCCAAAGTCTAAAGTAAATAAAGGAAAATAAAGATATTGGATATATGAAAGTGAGAAGAGGGTGGATTAGCAGCAGGTATCCAGTCATCAAAGTACACACTAAAGAGTTGTTGGACGGTGGCTGACCAGGACTGAAACAAATGACTGTTCTAAATATCCAAAGAAGAGACAGGTATAATTTGTCTGCGCATCTGTACATCTGTACCTGCACATTAGGTAGAAATATTGGCAATATTCAGGCAAAGATTTGCGCAAGGATGAATCTTTATGAAATGAAACTTGGGTAGATAGTTTAAAGAGTCACAATTATCTCTCCTGATTGCCTGTTGTGGACAGCTTGTCCATATGACATGTGGGATGAGTACTAACTTGCGCTGTAATGAGGCTGCATTGATTTTATTTTATAATACAAAACTTCTCTTCAGTGATTCAGTCCTTCAACCAAATCAGAAACATTGGGTACGATAATGACTGGTAGTCAAGAAGATCTAACCTACTATAAATTCATTAATCTGTGGAGAGTTTAAGTACTTGGTGCAGGGTAACACAGAGGTGCGGCGGTAGAGTTGCTGCCTTACAACGCCAGAGACCCAGGTTTGATCCTGACTATGGGTGCTGTCTGTGTGGAGTTTGTATGTTCTCCCTGTGACCACATGGGTTTTCTCTGGGTGCTCCAGTTTCCTCCCACGCTCCAAACACGTACAGGCCTGTAGGTTAATTGGCTTATGGAAATTGTAAATTGTTCCTAGTGTGTAGGATAGTGCTAATGTACGGAGTGATCGCTGGTTGGTGTGGACTTGCTGGGCCGAAGGGTCTGTTTCCACGCTGTATGTCTAAAGTCCAAAGTCTACTTGCAGTGTAGGGATGTAAAATAATTGGTACTGAACTCTTACAATGACGACAGGTTTGCCATTTCAAAGCCATGATCCAGGGTTTCACATTCCAGCCTATCTTATGACCATAACTTCAGTGAAATGTTGCTGGAGTTGCCACAGATTTTCTCAAAGTATACAGCATGCACATCCTGTCCACAAGAATTACTTCCTGTGACTTTTTATATGTCAATATTTATACTGGCAACTTCCTGTATAAACATGTGAAATGGGACGTTTTATGTAAACATTTAATATTGAGAAAACCTATCATTAAACAATTCACTGATAATTCAATTAAATCATTTAAAATGCTTATAAAAATCTCATTTGTCATTTTACTCACAATAACAAAATAAATCTGATGTTCAACACAGTTCTAAATAACATTCTAGATGACAGATTTCACAATATCTTCTGGCAAGAGTAAAATAAACCAAAGAAGTAAATTTGGAAATAAATGCCCTGATTTTAACCTACTCTGCCCATTGAGGAGAGGGTGCGTTTTAAAGTCTACCAAGTTCAATAAAGTATTAAGACATACTGAACACGTCAACAACCTGATCTGATCCATTCTATTTCATTCCATTCCCACCATTGGGCTATGATAAAATTGGAGGGAAGGTATCTTCTAATGCAGGTGTTCCCCGGGTTATGTAACAGTTCTGTTCCTGAGAACTCTCCCCAACCTATCTTACTCTGTCGGAAACAAATAATTTCAATGACATGAACATTTATTTACTGTCTTCGTCTGTGAAGGCAGAATGGTACAGGATCAGAATGTCCCACATCCAATGACTAGTTTTTAAGGCCTTAAATTATCATTGGACAGTACATTGTTTGATAAAGTATTTTACTGGTGTCAATAGAAGACACAAGATGAAGGAGCTAATTTATTAACTTCAGGAAGCTTGGTGGAGTACATATCACCATCAGCATCAATAGTGCCAAAGTGGAAATGGTTGAGAGCTTCAAATTCCTTGACGTTAATATTACCAATGATTTGTCATGGACCAACCACAATGAAGCAACAATAAAAAAGCACAGAAATGCTTACTCAGGGGACTGAGAAAATGTGGCATGTCTCCGACAATTCTTATAAATTTCTACAGATGCACAGTAACAATCATACTTTCGGGTTGCATCACAGCTTGGTTTGGGAACTGCTCTACCCAAAGCCACAAGAAATTGCAGAGAATCGTGGATGTAGCTCAGTTCATAACAGATATCAGACCTCCCACCATTTACTCCATCTACACTTCAAGCTGCCTTAGGAAAGCAGCAACATAATTAAGGACCTTTCCCATCCTGGTCATTCCTTCTTCTCCTGTTCCTTTTGAGAAGAAGATACAGGGGCTTGAAAGTGCTCACTACTATTCTCAGGAACAACATAAGATAGATCGGCACAGAAGATAGACTAAATGCTGGAGTAACTCAGCGAGACAAGCAACATCACTGGAGAGAAGGAATGGGTGGCGTTTCGGGTCAAGATCCTATACGCTCAGGAACAACTTCTTCCCCTCAGTTATCAAACTTCTGACTGGTTCTTCCATATACTAGAGTACAGACCTGATTCTCTGATCTACTTCATTGCAGACATGGGATTTTTTCTCAGGAACTGTAATGTTAGAATTCTGTATCACTTTGCTCTACCTTTTGTACTTGTGTTTGGCTTGATTGTATTCATGCATTGTATTATATGATTGGATTGGATAGCATGTAACCAAAACCATTTTCGCTTTACCTTGGTACATGTGACCAAAATAATGTTACAAAACATACCTTCAGCGGCGTTGCAGTTCTGCCACTGGCCGTGTGCACGACTTTGGCGCCTTTGAGAGGGGGGCGGGTTTAAAATGCCGTTTTCACCAGCCTGTTGAAGTCGATCTTTGTCAGGCTGTTTAGCTGCTGAAGAATAATCGATCCGACTTGCGTTTTATCAAGTTTTTTAAAAACATCGCTGGATAATTTAATAGCAGGAGTAAAATAAAAAGCAACTTCTAAAGCCGTCAACGCCGACAACTGGACGGATCTCACGTACGGGACAAAGCAAGGTAAGCCATTTATTTTTACATATAAACGTGCTTCTTAGGATGCCTTTAATCAAAATTTCACGTTGCGAAAATGTGATTTAGGCCCCATACGAACCGGCAGTGTTTTTCCTGCCGATATGGGGTTTAAATTCACCACAAATGCAATGTTCCAATCGATCGCGTTCCACAAAATCCCACTCGCAAGATGATTTAAACGGCCAATAATTTACGGGAATTAAACACTAAATTCCTTCCATTTGGCCTATAAATTCATGAGAATGAGATTTAAAAATTATGTTATATTGTGAATTCTCGTGTGAATGTTATTTGGACACTTAGGCTATTTAAAAATGTTAACCTTTTCTTAAGAAATGGATTTATGTTTAAATCTAGTAATTGAATTTTGTAATTAGCTACAATTAGATAACTAACTAATTATATGCTTTAATTTCAGGTCATCCAAGTAAGATTGTTTCATATTTGTTTCAGAATGCTTCAATCTATAATAACTGAAAATTTCATTGTTCTCTTAATTTTTAAGAAAGTTATGGGCTTTTGACTGTCCTCGATCACAGCTTTTGAGTTAAGTCAATGGAAAAGCAATAGGGAACAAGATGCTAATTTCCGAGTATGAAAATGGCCATCACTTTTTTAATACTGAAGATATGAAAGTGAATTAGGTGTCAAATTAAACTTTGTTTTATGCTTTATCTGATGGGATAAATTGCAGACTTGATTTTTAAAATCTCAAAATTTTGTAACATTGCTATTCTATATTCTATGTTTGGATTTCTGTTACTAACTTTCCTATGTTGAAAAATTGTTCAAGAAGTTACAGGATAATTTGCGTAAAGTCAGTTTCCCGTTACTCAGGTAATAAACTTTCATAACCTGCGGTGCCTCTGCACCACATGAATACCTAGTGAATAATTTAGGTTGAACCAAAGTAACCCTGGAAACCCACCTTTCCGCAGGTGACAAAACCCTGATATGAACAAGTTTGTTATTTTGAGTTACTGGAGATAAATTTCAGGAAATTAATTTTAGTCTGGCAAGGTGACTCCTGATGCTGGGTAATATTCTATTACTTTTATTTCATTATTAACATGTGATCACCTGACAATAAACATTTATAGTATTTTTATGTAAATTCAGCTGGGAGGAAAAATAAGTCAGCTTGACACCTAGCAATAAGTCTTGTCTCACAAAATGTGTAGGAAGGAACTGCAGATGCAGTTTTAAACCAAAGATAAACACAAAAAGCTGGAGTAACTTTGCGGGACAGGCAGCATCTCTGGAGAGAAGGAATGGGTGACGTTTCGGGTCGAGACCCTTCTCCAGAAGGGTCTGAAGAAGGGTCTTCACCCAGTTCTTCTCTCCAGTGATACTGCCTGTCCCGCTGAGTTACTCCAGGTTTTTGTGTCTATCATTTGTCTCACAAAATGTGTGATTGAGCAACAAACAAAAATTTGTGTCTTCTGACTCAGAGTATAAGGGAACACCACTATTTAATTGCTGATGTAGGACAACAGATGACAGTAGCATGAACCTCCAAGAATACACAGAATCCGTCATCGGATACATCAATAAATGCATTGATGATGTAACGGTGGTAAAAACCGTCAGGAGGCGTGCCAATCAGAAACCTTGGCTAACTGGGGAAGTGTGTTCCCTACTGAGAATCCGGAATGCTGCATTCAAATCTGGGGACAACGCAGCATACCAACTGGCAAGGAGTAACCTATCCCGGGGGATCAGGGAAGCGAAGAGGCTGTATGGACAAAAACTTAATAGCCACTTCGCAAATGACGAAGACACACGTCGCTTGTGGCAGGGATTTCATACCATCACTGACTACAAGCCCCCCCCGCTGCGGATATGCCAAAACGACCCCTCTCTACCAGATGAACTGAACGAGTTCTACGCACGGTTTGAGGTTGAAAACACCACCCAGACACGTGCACTACTGCCATCTCCCAGTGACCAGTCGCTCAGGCTGTCCGCAGCCGGAGTTAAAAAGGCCTTTGCCAGCATCAACCCACGCAAAGCTGCAGGGCCGGACAACATTCCTGGATGCGTTTTAAGAGACTGCGCCGAGCAACTGAAAGATGTCTTCACAGACATTTTTACCATCTCACTCAGCCAGGCAGTAGTGCCCAACTGTCTGAAGAGTGCCACCATAGTCCCTGTCCCGAAGAAACCAAACCCAGCCTGCCATAATGACTTTCGACCAGTGGCTCTAATACCCATAGTAATGAAGTGTTTTGAGCGACTGGTTATGCAGCATATCAAAAATAGACTACCTGCCGACCTAGACCCACTGCAGTTCGCCTACAGAGCCAACCGATCCACAGAGGACGCAGTCTCAACAACACTGAACCTCGTACTGTCATACCTTGATCGGAAAAATACTTATGCCAGGATCCTCTTCATAGACTTCAGCTCTGCTTTTAATACAATCATTCCGCAGCAGCTGGTGGAGAAGTTGGAGCTATTGGGGGTTGATGCTGGCACATGTAACTGGGTCCTGAACTTTCTATCGCAACGGCAGCAGACAGTCAGGGTGGGCAGTAGGACATCAAAATCCATAGCCGTGAGCACTGGCTCGCCCCAAGGCTGTGTCCTAAGCCCCCTGCTGTTTAGTCTGCTAACACACGACTGTACTGCTAGACTCAACAACAACTTCATCAACAAGTTCGCTGATGACACAACAGTGGTGGGTCTCATCAGCGACAATGATGAGTCGGCGTACAGGATGGAGGTGGAGCTGCTCACAGGATGGTGCAAATCCCACAACCTCATTCTCAACGTGGGAAAAACTAAGGAGATGGTGGTTGACTTCAGGAGGGCGGGAAAACAACACCATACACCTCTGCACATCGATGGAGCTGATGTGGAAAGGGTCAACAGCGTGAAGTTCCTAGGACTCCACCTGTCAGATGACCTGACGTCCACGACCAACACCACAGCACTGGTCAAGAGAGCCCAGCAGCGACTACACCCTCTCCGAAGACTACGTAAAGCAGGTCTCCCCACTACACACCTACAAACTTTTTATAGGGGGACAATCGAGAGCACATTAACCTACGGCATCACTTCCTGGTTCGGGAGCTGCAAGGCGTACGAACGGCACCAACTAGACAGGATTGTGAAGACCGCCAGCAGGATTATTGGTGCTCCAATCCCTTTCCTGCTGGACATATACAGGAAGAGATGTATCAGCAGAGCCATCTCCATCATCAAAGACCCCTACCACCCATCGCATCACATATTCTCCATCCTGCCATCTGGGAAGAGGTACCGGAGCATTAGGTGCAAAACCAGCAGGATGCTCCTCAGCTTCTTCCCGCAGGTTATAAGACTGATAAACGGACTTTGCCCCCTGCCAAAGTATCGTGCACCAACCACCAACCTGGACACACTGCAGCAGAGCCACTGTCGTGCCGCTGCCGATCGGAACGCCTGTTGATGTTTAGTAGAGTAGAGTGTTAATTTGTTCATAATATATGTATTTTTTACTTCTATTTATTTTTTACTGCACACTGAAATGGACACTGGTTGAGGAACGTTTTTTTGTTTCCTTTGGGTATGCGAATACTCAGGAAATGACAATAAAGATATACAATACAATACAATACAATATTGTATCTAGATATAGGACCTGTTTGGATAGCATGCAAAACAATGAATTCACTGTCCCTCGGTACACGTGACAATGATAAACCTAAACCTATCTCTAAACCTAAATATGTGTCAATTTCCACAAAAGCACGAGGCTTAGACAAGTTTAGTTTAGTTTAGTTTTGAGATACAGTGCGGAAACAGCCAACCGACTCTGTGCTGACCAGTGAGCCCCGCACACTTACACTATCCTCCACACACTAGGGACAATTTACAATTATACCACGCCAATTAGCCTACAAACCTGTATATCTTTAGAGTGTGGGAGGAAACTAGAGCACTCAGGAAAAAAACCCTTGCAGGTCATGGGGAGAACGTACATACTCCATACGGACAGCACCTGTAGTCAGGATCGAACCCGGGTCTCTGGCGCTGCAAGGCAGCAACTCTATCTCTGCGCAACCGTGCTGCCCTACGATGGGCCAAATCTGACAAAATTGAACCTGCAAAGGAATGTAAGATGCAAATCAGATCTTAGGGAAATTAGGAATCCATTCCTGCCATCTCTGTTGCTCAAGGTACACAGAAATGCTGGATAAACTCAGTGGGTGCAGCAGCATCTATGGAGCGAAGGAAATAGGCCGAAACCCTTCTTCAGACTGATAGGGGGTGGGGAGAAGAAAGGAAAAAGGGCGGAGGAGGAGCCTGAGGGCTGAGGGATGGGAGGGGACAGCCCGAGGGCTGAGGAAGGGGAGGAGACAGCAAGGGCTAACAGAATAGGGAGAATTCAATGTTCATGCCCCCAGGATGCAGACTCCCCATATGAGGTGTTGTTCCTCCAATTTCCGGTGTTGCTCGCTCTGGCCATGGAGGAGACCCAGGACAGAGAGGTCGGATATGGAATGGGAAGGGGAGTTGAAATGCTGAGCCACCGGGAGGTCAGGTTGGTTATTGCGGACCGAGCGGAGGTGTTCGGCGAAACGATCGCCAAGCCTCCGCTTGGTCTCACCGATGTAGATCAGCTGACATCTAGAGCAGCGGATGCAGCGGATGAGGTTGGAGGAGATGCAGGTGAACCTCTGTCGCACCTGGAACGACTGCTTGGGTCCTTGAATGGAGTCGAGGGGGGAGGTGAAGGGACAAGTGTTGCATCTCTTGCGGTTGCAAGGGAAAGTGCCCGGGGAGGGGGCGGTACGGGAGGGAAGGGAAGAATTGACAAGGGAGTTACGAAGGGAGCGGTCTTTGCGGAAGGCAGACATGGGGGGAGATGGGAAGATGTGGCGAGTGGTGGGGTCACGTATGAGGTGGCGAAACTGACGGAGGATTACTTGTTGTATGTGATGGCTGGTGGGGTGAAAGGTGAGGACTCGGGGGACTCTGCCCTTGTTGCGAGTGGGGGGATGGGGAAAGAGAGCAGTGTTGCGGGGTATGGAAGAGACCCTGGTGCGAGCCTCATCTATGGTGGAGGAGGGGAACCCCCGTTCCCTGAAGAATGAGGACATTTCAGATGCCCTGGTGTGGAACACCTCATCCTGGCGTAGACGGAGGAATTGGGAGTAGGGGATGGAGTACTTACAGGAAGCAGGGTGGGAAGAAGTGTAGTCCAGATAGCCATGGGAGTCAGTAGGTTTATAGTGGATGTTGGTCAGACCTGCGATGGAGATAGTGAGGTCAAGGAATGGTAGGGAAGTGTTGGAAATGGTCCAGGTGTATTTGAGTGCCGGATGGAAGTTAGTGGTGAAGTGGATTAAGTCAGTCAGTTGTGTGTGGGTGCAGGATGTGGCACCAAAACAGTCGTCGATGTAGCGGAGGTAGAGGTCAGGGATGGGGCCCTGGTAACATAGAAACATAGAAAATAGGTGCAGGAGTAGGCCATTCGTCCCTTCGAGCCTGCACCGCCATTCAATATGATCATGGCTGATCATCCAACTCAGTATCCTGTACCTGCCTTCTCTCCATACTCCCTGATCCCTTTAGCGACAAGGGCCACATCTAACCCTCTTAAATATAGCCAATGAACTGGCCTCAACTACCTTCTGTGGCAGAGAATTCCACAGATTCACCACTCTCTGTGTGAAAAATGATTTTCTCACCTCAGTCCTAAAAGACTTCCCCCTTATCCTTAAACTGTGACCCATTGTTCTGGACTTCCCCAACATCGGGAACAATCTTCCTGCATCTAGCTTGTCCAACCCCTTAAGAATCTTGTAAGTTTCTATAAGATCCCCCCTCAATCTTCTAAATTCTAGCGAGGACAAGACGAGTCTATCCAGTCTTTCTTCATAGCAAAAGGATTTGAGTATAGGAGCAGGGAGGTTCTACTGCAGTTGTACAGGGTCTTGGTGAGACCACACCTGGAGTATTGCGTACAGTTTTGGTCTCCAAATCTGAGGAAGGACATTATTGCCATAGAGGGAGTGCAGAGAAGGTTCACCAGACTGATTCCTGGGATGTCAGGACTGTCTTATGAAGAAAGACTGGATAGACTTGGTTTATACTCTCTAGAATTTAGGAGATTGAGAGGGGATCTTATAGAAACTTACAAAATTCTTAAGGGGTTGGACAGGCTAGATGCAGGAAGATTGCTCCCGATGTTGGGGAAGTCCAGGACAAGGGGTCACAGCTTAAGGATAAGGGGGAAATCCTTTAAAACCGAGATGAGAAGAACTTTTTTCACACAGAGAGTGGTGAATCTCTGGAACTCTCTGCCACAGAGGGTAGTCGAGACCAGTTCATTGGCTATATTTAAGAGGAAGCTAGATGTGGCCCTTGTGGCTAAAGGGATCAGAGGGTATGGAGAGAAGGCAGGTACAGGATACTGAGTTGGATGATCAGCCATGATCATATTGAATGGCGGTGCAGGCTCGAAGGGCCGAATGGCCTACTCCTGCACCTAATTTCTATGTTTCTATGTTTCTATGTTTCTATG
Source organism: Malacoraja senta (assembly GCA_038087875.1). Classification (NCBI taxonomy): domain Eukaryota; kingdom Metazoa; phylum Chordata; class Chondrichthyes; order Rajiformes; family Rajidae; genus Malacoraja; species Malacoraja senta. The sequence goes on along the minus strand of CM075977.1, from coordinate 67,557,924 downwards.
AAAGTCCTGACATCCCAGGAATCAGTCTGGTGAACCTTCTCTGTTATCCCTCTATGGAAGAATGTCTTTCCTCAGATTTGGTGATCAAAACTGTACGCAATACTCCAGGTGTGGCCTCACCAAGACCCTGTACAACTGCAGTAGAACCTCCCTGCTCTTATACTCAAATCCTTTTGCTATGAATGCTAACATACCATTCGCTTTCTTCACTGCCTGCTGCACCTGCATGCCTACTTTCAATGACTGGTGTACCATGGCACCCAGATCTCGTTGCATCTCCCCTTTTCCTAATCGGCCACCTTTCAGATAATAGTCTACTTTCCTGTTTTTGCCACCAAAGTGGATAACTTCACATTTATCCACATTATACTGCATCTGCCATGCATTTGCCCACTCACCCAACCTATCCAAGTCACCTTGCAGCCTCCTAGCATCCTCCTCACAGCTAACACTGCCCCCCAGCTTCGTGTCATCCGCAAACTTGGAGATGTTGCATTCAATTCCCTCATCCAGATCATTACAATATATTGTAAATAGCTGGGGTCCCAGCACTGAGCCTTGCTGTACCCCACTAGTCACTGCCTGCCATTCTGAAAAGGACCCATTTACTCCTACTCTTTGCTTCCTGTCTGCCAGCCAGTTCTCTATCCACATCAATACTGAACCCCCAATACCGTGTGCTTTAAGTTTGCATACTAATCTCTTATGTGGGACTAATCTCTTATGTGGGAAGAAGGATTGTTCGACGTACCCGACAAAGAGGCAGGCGTAGCTGGGGCCCATGCGTGTGCCCATAGCTATGCCTTGTATTTGGAGGAAATGGGAGGAGTCAAACGAGAAGTTATTGAGGGTAAGGACCAGCTCCACTAGGCGGAGGAGGGTGTCAGTGGCTCAAGGGCCTGTCCCACTTAGGCGATTTTTCAGCGGACTGCCAGCGACTGTCAAATTCGCGGCACTCGCCTTAAAAACTGCGAACTGGAACGGCTACTATCAGAGTGGAACACACACACACACACACACACATCGCAAAGGCGGGGGCCAGGGCAAGTGGGCGGGAAGCGCTGTCTGAAATTCACACGGTGCAAAGTCAAGGTGATAGAGACACACACCACGATGAACAGGAATGTTAAGACGGCTAGCACAGTGTACGGTAAGTTCTTTAAAAGTGGGGGGGGGATGGGAGAAGGGGGGAGAAGGGGGAGAAGGTGCAGGGAGAAGGGGCAGGGAGAAGGGGGAGAGAAGGGAGGAGAAGGAGTGGAGACACTTTAAGAAGCCAGACAACTTTTAATAAGCCAGAGAGCTATGTAGTTTGACGGGCATTCAACATTACTGGTCGGTTATCCTTGGTTCTGAAAACTCGTGCTTTCGTTTTTTCCCCCCAATGAGCCAATGAAAATGCCCGGTCATCAAAGGCGATTAATTAAAAATACCTACGACTACATCGACTACCCATATCTACATAACGACCCCACTACAACTGCACCTACGACTTCAGGTTTATCGATTTTCTCCATGGCGACCAATTTTTGGTCGCAGAAAATTTTTCAACATGTTGAAAACTTTGCAGCGACCATACTGAGGCAGCGAACAGTTCCCAGAATGCAGGAACTCCTCGCGACCATGAAGGAGACTCACCAGAGACCATCAGCGAACATGTGGCGACCATGTAGCGATCATGAGGCGAGCGCAGAGTCTCCTGCACTCGCCTAAAAAGTCACCTATGTGGGACAGGCCCTTTAGTCACCCAGAAATGGGCTGGAATCTCTGCTCCCTGACAGAGATTAGATCAGAAGTGATTAGTAATTAAACGCCTGGAGTGCTAATGGTAGGGAAACCCAAGCCTTTCTACCATTTGCTTGACTTTGCAATAATAGGCATCTAGATGGAAAGAGACATAGCTTATGGCACACAGGCTTTGAATTAGGTAAGTTTTACTGTTAATTGTATCTGTGATTTCTGCAGTCTACAGGTGAACCATGGATGAGTCTGCAACCGCATTGAAGTTGTGGTTCACTAAAACCACCAATTTCTCTTGACAAGATGAGAAGTTGGTTTAATTCTTGGAATGAGCCTCAAACACTCTCATAATAACACAAATTTATGTCAACTCAGCTTGAATTTACTTTTCCAATTATGCTTTGCTGACTGCAAAGTCCAGAGAAGAACAATTCAGAGAACGGCTGATTTTCAGCTTCAAATAATGTTGCCTGTTCAGATTAAAGAGAGGCAAATGATCTAAAAGCTGATGAATTATGGAGCTGTTATTGGCACTGGTTAAACAAGCTTACTTGGATCCAAGCTTTGCCTTTATTTGGCACTCGGTTAACAGCAGAGGCAATGAGTATTCTAGTCCTATAGTTCAGATAAACTCAGCCTATTCCTTTTCTTGCATCTCGGAGTGGCAGGATTTGCATGAGGTTGTCCACTGTGCCTTCCCCTTGCTGAAGCTTGAATTTATTTATTGTTTGGATTCAGTGACTAAATCTACATACATAAGTGAAGTCTGCTGAAGGGCATTCATATACCACCAACACAACCCGAACACATCTTATCTCCACCACATTTCCCCTGGGAAACTATGGCACCTTCTGTTAATCCCCTGCGAGAGTAAAGGCTCTGTCTCACGGTTTTGCGGTCATTGGCGGTGAAGCGCGGCATCGCCGGAAGAGGGGACCGCACATCAACCGCGAGAGCGCCGAGCCTATGCCGCGGGAGCGCCGCTCGGAAGCTACGCGGGGGCCGAGTGATCTCAGTACGGCCGGTCCCACGAGCTTGCGGTGTTATAGAAATTTGCTTTATAAAAGACAAGCGGGGCTGTGGCGGCGGTAGTGCTGAATCGCGGCGCTGTGGCGGCGCCCGTGCCGCACACGTGCCTCACTGGCGGAGGCTGTGGCGGTGACCGTGCCACACTCGTGCCTCACTAGCGGCGGCTGTGGTGGTGAGAGTTCAACTCACGGCGCTCGTGCCGCACTGGCGGCGGCTGTGGCGGTGACCGTGCCGCACTCGTGCCTCACTGGCGGCGGCTGTGTGATAAGAAATTATTTTTCGACATTGCTGACTTTTTGGGAGCACCGTGCGGTGTTGGGACCAACGCCGCACGGCCCCGGCGATGTGCGTTTGACCGAACCCGCGGTCTCTGGCGGTCCACGAGCGGTAGATACTTCCTGTATCACCGCCAATGACCGCAGACTCGTGAGACAGGCCTTTAAAAGCAATTTGAATTTATGATATCCTACATGGCTTATGGTGAGGTCTCCTCTACATTGGAGAGACCAACTGCAGCTTTGCTAAATACTTCTCTTCATCGACGCGAATGCAATTTAAGCTTTCCAAAGATATACAGGTTTGTAGGTTAATTGGCTTGGTATAAGTGTAAATTGTCCCCAGTGTGTGTAGGGCAGTGTTAATGTGCTGGGATCGCTGGTCAGTGCAGACTCGGTAGGCCAAAGGGCCTGTTTTCTCACTGTATCTCTAAACTAAACTAAATGAAAAACTCAATAGCCATACAGCACTGAACAGGCCCTTCTGCCCTCAATGACTGTGCCAGCCATCAGATCTCTATCTATGCCTTGGAGTTTCAAGTGCTTATCTAAATAGCTCTTAAATGTTGTGTGTCTGCCTCCAGCAGTCTCTCAGGCAGTGTGGTCCAAATTTCAATCACCCCTTTACTCAACTCCCCTCTAAATTCTTACCCATTACCTTAGATATGTCCTCTGGTCATAGACACCTTTACTAAGAGGGAAAGTTTCTACCTTATCTATGCTGCTCTTAATTTTATATACTTCAATCTGGTCCCTACTCAATTTGAAGAAGAGTCCTGACCCAAAACATTGCCTATCCATGTCTTCCAGAGATGCTGCTTGATCCCCTGATTTACTCCAGCACTTTGTGTTTCATGCAAATTCAGTCTTCTCTTAGTTTCGTTTCGTTTTGGGGTAACCATATATAACCATATAACCATATAACCATTACAGCACGGAAACAGGCCATCTCGGCCCTTCAAGTCCGTGCCGAACACTTTTTTTATTTATTTTTTATTTTATTATTATTATTTTTTTTAATTATACACCCCCCTAGTCCCATCTACCTGCACTCAGACCATAACCCTCCATTCCTTTCCCGTCAATATACCCATCCAATCTATTTTTAAAGGATAAATTCGAACCTGCCTCCACCACTTCCACTGGAAGCTCATTCCACACAGCTACCACTCTCTAAGTAAAGAAGTTCCCCCTAATGTTACCCCTAAACTTCTGTCCCTTAATTCTCAAGTCATGTCCCCTTGTTTGAATCTTCCCTACTCTCAATGGGAAAAGCTTATCCACGTCAACTCTGTCTAACCCGCTCATAATTTTAAAGACCTCTATCAAGTCCCCTCTTAACCTTCTGCGCTCCAAAGAATAAAGACCTAACTTGTTCAACCTTTCTCTGTAACTTAGTTGCTGAAACCCAGGCAACATTCTGGTAAATCTCCTCTGTACTCTCTCTATTTTGTTGACATCCTTCCTATAATTAGGCGACCAAAATTGTATTCCATACTCCAGAATTGGCCTCACCAATGCCTTGTACAATTTTAACATTACATCCCAACTTCTATATTCAATGCTCTGATTTATAAAGGCCAGCACACAAAAAGCTTTCTTTACCATCCTATCTACATGAGATTCCACCTTCAGGGAACTATGCACAGTTATTCCTAGATCCCTCTGTTCAACTGCATTCCTCAATTCTCTACCATTTACCATGTACGTCCTACTTTGATTTGTCCTGCCGAGATGTAGTACCTCACATTTATCAGCATTAAACGCCATCTGCCATCTTTCAGCTCACTCTTCCAAATGTCCTAAATCTCTCTGTAGACTTTGAAAATCTACTTCATTATCCACAACACCACCTATCTTAGTATCATCTGCATACTTACTAATCCAATTTTCCACACCATCATCCAGATCATTGATGTACATGACAAACAACAGTGGACCCAACACAGACCCCTGAGGCACCCTACTAGTCACCGGCCTCCAACCTGACAAACAGCCATCCACCATTACTCTCTGGCATCTCCCATTCAGCCACTGTTGAATCCATCTTGCTACTCCACCATTAATACCCAACAATTGAATCTTCTTAACCAACCTTCCATGAGGAACCTTGTCAAAGGCCTTACTGAAGTCCATATAGACAACATCCACTGCTTTACCCTCATCAATTTCCCTAGTAACCTCTTCGAAAAATTCAAAAAAATTAGTCAAACATGACCTTCCAGGCACAAATCCATGTTGACTGTTCTTAATCAGACCCTGCTTATCCAGATGCTTATATATATTATCTCTAAGTATCCTTTCCATTAATTTGCCCACCACTGACGTCAAACTAACAGGTCTATAATTGCTAGGTTTACTCTTAGAACCCTTTTTAAACAACGGAACAACATGCGCAGTACGCCAATCCTCCGGCACTATTCCCGTTTCTTTTTTTTGTTGTTGTTTATTTTATTAGAAGTTAATACAATACAAAACAATACAGTGGTACCTAATTCTAGGTGCCAACTATGTCATAACGTAATACATTCTATGTACAACCTCTAGTTTTATGTTTTTGAAAAGGAGGTAAAAAAAAAGAAAAAAATAGAGAGAAGAAAAAGAGGAAAAATAAATAGTAGAAAATAGAAAAACGTGAAATGTGTATATAAGAAAAGAAAAAGTAGAAAGTAGAAATAGTAGAAAAAGACCCTTAAAAAAGAAATGTTCAAATCTTTGTTCGGAGATGTAAATCTATCCACGACCTGACCTGAAATCAGTAATCTTTACGGTACTGCCGCATCACATGATTCCAAAAAGTCGATGAAAGTGGACCAACTCCTTAAGAATTGGTCATATTTATCTTAGGCGGAGTCTCATTTCTTCAAGGTGTGCTATGTCCGTCATATTCCTAATCCACATTTTAATAGTTGGTATAGCTGTATTTTTCCAAAATTTAAGTATCAATTTCTTTCCAATTATTAACCCATAATTAAAGAATACTTTTTGGTCTTTGTTTAAATTGATATCTTCTACTATTATTCCAAATATAATCCATTCCGTATTAGGTTCTATTCTTGACTTGAAGAGCTTTGTAAATATATCAAATATATCGCTCCAAAATTTATTCAACTTTGTACATCCTACAAATGAATGTGTTATATTGGCATTTTGAAACAAACATTTATCGCATCTGGGAGAGACGTTTGGGTAGAATTTATTCAACCTTGTTTTTGAATAATATAATCTATGTAATAATTTAAATTGAATTAAATTATGTCTTGCATTAATGGAACAATTATGTGTGTACATCAGATACTTTTCCCATCTATCTTTCGGGATCTTTAGCATTAATTCATGTTCCCAATCTTCTCTTAGTGCCTCTGTTGAGGGTAATTCTCTATTTAATATACTATTATAAAAATATGATAGTTTTTGTGAATCAGCCTTAATATTCATTGCTTCTTCTAAAGGGTCTAAAAATATAGTTTGAAATCTATGTATATATTTCTTCATAAAGTCACATAACTGTATATATTTAAAATATTGATTATCATTCAGTTTAAATTTTCATTTTAATTGTTGAAATGATAAAAATTTGCCCAATTCATACATATCTACTTTCCTAATCCCCAGTCTATCCCATTGTTTATATGTTTTGTCGATAAGAGATGGTTTGAATGCAGGATTATTCAGTATTGCGGTTAATACTGATAGATTATTTAATTTCAAGGATAATTTTATTTGTTTCCAAATTCTTATTGTATTGTGAATAATTGGGTTCTTCTTATATATTATATTATTCAAGTTTATTGGTGAGAACAAGATCGTTCCTATATCATAAGGGAAACACTCCTCTTTCTCCATTCTTATCCACTCCGACTGGTGAGTGGAACTATCCAACCAGTACATTATGTTCTTAATATGCACTGCCCAGTAGTAATACGTAAAGTTAAGTAGTGATAAACCCCCAACTTCTTTAGGTTTACACAAATGCTTTCGTTGAATTCTGTGTGCTCTATAATCCCATATAAAATTAGTGATATTACTATTCCCGTTTCTAATGACATTTGAAATATTTCTGTCATAGCCCCTGCTATTTCTACACTAACTTCCCTCAATGTCCTAGGGAATATCCTGTCAGGACCTGGAGACTTATCCGTTTTCATATTTTTCAAAAGTGTCCACACCTCCTCTTCTTTGAATCTCACAGTTTCCATTGCTACTCTGCTTGTTTCCCTTACCTCACATAATTCCATATCCTTCTCCTTGGCGAATACTGAAGAAAATAAATTGTTCAATATCTCCCCCATCTCTTTTGGCTCTGCTGATAGCTGTCCACTCTGACTCTCTAATGGACCAATTTTATTCCTTGTTATCCTTTTGCTATTAATATAGCTGTAGAAACCCTTTGGATTTACTTTCACCTTACTTGCCAAAGCAACCTCATATCTTCTTTTAGCTTTTCTAATTTCTTTCTTAATATTCTTTTTACATTCTTTATACTCCTCAAGCACCTCATTTACTCCATGCTGCCTATAATTATTGTAGATCTCTCACTTTTTCCGAACCAAGTGTCCAATTTCCCTTGAAAACCATGGCTCTTTCCAATTTTTACTATTTCCTTTCAACCGAACAGGGACATAAAGATTCTGTACTCTTAAAATGTCACCTTTAAATGTCCTCCATTTCTCTTCTACATCCTTCCCATAAAACAACGTCCCAATTCACTCCTTTTTAAATCCTTTCGCATCTCCTCAAAGTTAGCCTTTCTCCAATCAAAAATCTCAACCCTAGGTCCAATTCTGACCCTCTCCATAATTATATTGAAACTAATGGTATTGTGATCACTGGACCTGAAGTGCTCCCCAACGCTTACCTCCGCCACCTGCCCTGTCTCATTTCCTAACAGGAGGTCCAGCACTGCCCCTTCTCTAGTAGGTACCTCTATGTATTGCTGCAAAAAACTATCCTGCACACATTTTACAAACTCCAACCCATCCAGCCCTTTTACAGAATGTGTTTCCTAGTCTATGTGTGGAAAATAGAAATCTCCCACAATCACTACCTTGTGCTTACTACTAATATCTGCTATCTCCTTACATATTTGCTCTTCCAATTCTCGCTCCCCATTTGGCGGTCTATAATACACCCCTACAAGTGTTGCTACACCTTTCCCATTTCTCAGTTCCACCCAAATAGCCTCCCTAGACGAGCCCTCTAATCTATTCTGCCAAAGCACTGCTGTAATATCTTCCTTGACAAGCATTGCAACACCTCCACCTCTTGCCCCTCCAATTCTATCACCCCTGAAGCAACAAAATCCTGGAATATTTAGTTTCCAATCACAGCCCTCCTGCAACCATGTTTCACTGATCGCCACAACATCATACTTCCAGGTGTCAATCCAGGCTCTGAGCTAATCCACCTTTCTTACAATGTTCCTAGCATTAAAATATACACATTTAAGAAAATGTGTATACAAAATAAGTACAATGCAGAGACAAGTCAACCGAATGCTCGCCGACCAGCGATTCCCATGCACTAGCACTATCCTACCTAGGGATAATTTACAATCTTTACCAGAGCCCATTAACCTACAAACCCACACATCTTTGGCGTGTGGAAGGAAACCGGAACACCTGGAGAAAACCCACGCGATCGCGGGGAGAACGTACAGACTCCGTACAGACAGCACCCGTAGTCTAGTTTGAACCGGCGCTATAAGGCAGCAACTCTACTGCAGCACCACCATCTTCTGCAGAGAAAATAAACCCAGCCTATCCTTTCTCTCCGGCCAAGGCAACCTTAGTGAATCTGCTCTGCCAGCATCCAGTGCAATTAGGTTGCTTACTTCTTGCTTAACTCTCCATCCATTCACACTCAGATCTTCACATAGTTTGAGGAAAATCAAAGGACAAAGGACAAAGGACATTTATTCTCACATACATCAATTGGTGCAGTGAAATTTGAGTTACCATGTAGCACACAAATAATATAAACACAACACTATAGAATTTAACATTAAACATAAAAACATCCCCCACAGCGGAATCAACGTTTCCCACTGTGAGGGAAGGCAACATGAGGAAGGCAATCATCTCATCTTCCAATTATTTATTTAAGAACTGCAGATGCTGGAAAAATCGAAGGTAGACAAAAATGCTGGAGAAACTCAGCGGGTGAGGCAGCATCTATGGAGCGAAGGAATAGGCAACGTGTCGGGTTGAGTCCCTTCATCAGACTGATGTCAGGGGGCGGGAAAGGAAAGGAAGAGGCGGAGACAGTAGGCTGTGGGATAGCTGGGAAGGGGAGGGGAAGGATGGAGAAAGCAAGGACTACCTAAAATTGGAGAAGTCAATGTTCATACCGCTGGGGTGTAAACTACCCAAGCGAAATATGAGGTGCTGCTCCTCCATTTTGCGGTGGGACTCACTCTGGCCATGGAGGAGGCCCAGGACAAAAAGGTCAGATTCAGAATGGGAGGGGGAGTTGAAGTGCTGAGCCACTGGGAGATCAGGTGGATTATTGTGAACTGAGCGGAGGTGTTGGGCGAAGCGGTCGCCAAACCTGCGCTTGGTCTCACCGATGTAGAGCAGTTGACACCTGGAACCGGATGCAATAGATGAGGTTAGAGGAGGTGCAGGTGAACCTCTGCCTCACCTGGAAAGACTGCTTGGGTCCTTGGATGGAGTCGATGGAGGAGGGAAAGCGACAAGTGTAGAATTTCCAGCGGTTACAAGGGAAAGTACCAGGGAAGGGGGTGGTTTGGATGGGAAGGGACAAATTGACCAGGTAGTTATGGAGGGAACGGTCTCTGCAGTAAGCCGAAACGGGAGGAGATGGGAAGGGCTCGAGCCAGTTGTGGGTGGCGAAAAGGTCGGAGGATTATCTGTTGTATGTGATGGCTGGTAGGGTGGAAGGTGAGGATAACTCCTTGTCACGAGTGGGGGATGGGGAGTCAGAGCGGAGCTATGGATATAGAGGAGACCCTGGTGAGAGCCTCATCTATAATAGAAGAGGGAAACCCCCTAAAGAATGACGACATCTCTGATGCCTTGGTTTGGAACACCTCATCCTGGGTGCAGATGCGGCATAGACGGAGGAATTGGGAATAGGGGATAGAGTCCTTACAGGAAGCAGAATGGGAAGAAGTGTAGTCCAGATAGCCATGGTGGCCAAGAAAGGTAGACAAATTGAATTAATCTTCCAATTAAATACTTTATATCTCTTGGGCTAAATATTTTTGTTCCCATCCCCCATCTTCCCTATGCGCCACCTGGGCTTATCTTTTATCCTTATCTCATATCTTTTGGCTTTTCAGCTGTGCCTATCAAAAACGTCCCTCACCTGTATCTACCTTTGGAGCGGCACAGTGGCGCAGCGGTAGAGTTACTGCCTTACAGCACCAGAGACCCGGGCTCGATCCAGATTATGGGTGCTGTCTGTACCGAGTTTGTACGTTCTCCTGCGTGGGTTTTCTCCGGGTGCTCCAGTTTAATTGGCTTGGTATCATTATATATTGTCCCTAGTTGTGTGTAGGATACTGTTAATGTGTGGGGATCACTGGTCAGTGTAGACTCAGTGGGCCGAAGGGTCTCTTTCCACGCTGTATCTCTAAACTAAACTAAACTAAACTAAACTAAACCTATCACTAACTATAGGTATGTTACAATACGTACCTTCAGCAGTGCTGCAATTCTGCCACTGGCGCCTTTGAGGTGGGGGGAGCGGGTTTCTCCTACCTTGTCCTGAATTATATTTCGTTGGAGTGCAATGTTTTGCTGAAGAATCGTTCCGACGGGCGTTTCATGTTTTTTTAATTTTTATTCGCCCGACAATTTCAGCGCTGGAGTTATTTGAAAATCAGCTTCTAAAGCCGTCAACGCCGACAACGGGGACTATTTTCATGCACGGGACAGGTAAACAAAAGCCGTTTATTTTATGTATAAAAGTGCTTCTTAAGATGCCTTTAATTCACATTTTAAATTGCGAAACGGTGATTTTTTTCCCTGAACGAACCAACAGTATTTTTCATGCCGATACGGGGTTAAATTCACCGCAAATGCAACGTTCCAATTGATCGCGTTCCAGAAAAACCCATTCGCAAGATGATTTAAATGCCCATTAATTTACAGGTATTAAACATTAAATTCCTTCCATTTGGCCTATAAATCCATGACAATGAGATTTAAAAATTATGTTATATTGTGAATTCTTGTGTGAATGTTATTTGGACACTTAGGCTATTTAAAAATGTTAATCTATTCTTAAGAAATTGATAGATGTTTAGATCTAGTAATTGAATTTTGTAATTAGCCACAATTAGGTAACTAACTAATTATATGCTTTAATTTCATGTCATCTAAGTAAGATTGTTTCATATTTGTTTCAGAATGCTTCTATCTATAATAACTGAAAATTTCTTTCAGTTCTGTTAATTTTTAAGAAAAGTATGGGCTTTTGACTGTCCTTGATCACAGCTTTTGTGTTAAGTCAATGGAAAAGCAATAGGGAACAAGATGCTAATTTCCGAGTATGAAAATGGCCATAACTTTTTTAATACTGAAGATATGAAAGTGAATTAGGTGTCAAATTAAACTTTGTTTTATGCTTTATCTGATGGGATAAATTGCAGACTTGATTTTTAAAATCTCAAAATTTTGTAACATTGCTATTCTATATTCTATGTTTGGATTTCTGTTACTAACTTTCCTATGTTGAAAAATTGTTCAAGAAGTTACAGGATAATTTGCGTAAAGTCAGTTTCCCGTTACTCGGGGAATAAACTTTCATAAAACCTCAAAATGTTGTAACATTGCTACTAACTAGGCTTTGTCCTGCCCCTCCTCTCTTCCAGCTTAACACCCCACCCCCTCCCCGCTACAAACAACAATCAGTGTGGAGAAGGGTCGAAGACCCGAAACGTCACATATTCATGTTCTCCAGAGATGCTGCCTGACCTGCTAAGTTATTCCAGCACTTTATGTCTCCTTTCGTAAACCAGCATCTGCAGTTCCTTTGGATTCATTAAATCTATGATTCCAAACTTTTGGACAGTAGGTGTTGTAGTGGTTCTGAGATTTTTCAGAAGATCCATGGTAGGACAAGTATAATGTTGGATGGTTGCACCTTGAAGCATCAACAAACTGATAACCAGTATAGATATTAGTATAGCGAGCAAGTGAGCCCAGAAATTGTTGGACATGTAGAGCAAAACAGCTGACATTTCCATTAAAATGAAGTACCAGAAGTCAAAAGCTGTTCAAATAAAATGCTGTGTATACTGCAAATACAGTCAAGATTTTAACAGTGTTATGCTCAAATCCAAGAGATTGTAATCATGAATAGTATTTCCGCTGACTGGTTAGCATGCAATAAAAAGCTTTTCACCGTACCTTGGTACATGTGACAATAAACTAAACCAAACTAAGACTAACGAGACGGATAATATAGAGCCAGCACTCAGGCCCAGTTATTGCTCAAATATTTTTCTGAGATTTTCGGTTTCCTCCCACACTCCAAAGCAGTTCAGGTTTGTAGGTTAATTGGCTTGGTGTAAATGTAAAATTGTCCCTTGTGTGTGTAGAATAGTGTTAATGTGTGGGGATCGCTGGTCGGCGCGGACTCGGTGGGCCGAAGGGCCTGTTTCTGCGCTGTATCTCTAAACTAAACTAAAATAAAATAAACTAAACTAAATGGCTATGTTAGGTTCAGAGATAGCTATACCCTGGGAGCTGTAGGTAACTTTAACCCAGGACCAGAAAGCTCTGTCTTGAAGACCAAAGACCACTCTGTCTGAGGAAGACACAAACTGCTGGAGTAACTCAGTGGGTCAGGCAGCATTTACATTCCTTTCTCTAGCTTCACAATTTGCAACTCTTCAATCCTTTTGTCTACCACCTTCTGTCTTTTCATCTCTGGCCGTTGTCCAACCATCTGCCTATCAAAAAACCCTCCTCATCTGTATCAACCTATCACCTGTGTAGGATGGAACTGTAGATGCTGGTTTATCCCGAAGGTAGACACAAAGTGCTGAAGAAACTCAGTGGGTCAGGCAGCATCTAGGAAGAAGGCATAGGTGATGTTTCTGGTCGGAACCCTTCTTCAGACAACCTGTTGCCTGCTAGTCTTTGTCCTGCCCCTCCTCTCTTCTACCTTTCATCCCCCTCCCCCCATACAATCAGTCTGAAGAAGTGTCCAACCCAAAAAATCAACTATCTGTGTTCTCCTGAGATGCTGCCTGGCCCGCTGAGTTACTCCAGCACTTTTGCATCTTATTTTGGTAAACCAGCTTCTGCAGATCCTTGTTTCTACTCTGTCCTAAGCTAGTCTCAGTTGGGATCAATTCTGTCTCAGAGCCCAGCAGAGTCTATGACTGAGAACACATTTGCTTCTGGGACCTGGAAACCTTTTTGTTTTACACCCGTCAATGTATTCTACATGAGCCTGGGTCTCAGGGCTCTGACTTTGGTTCCTTCTGGACCTCACCTGTTCTGATGCTTGGGGGTCATTCTGTCTGGGGTATCTGAGAGGATGATTTATCTTAGCCCGAGGGTGGCGTATCTGTGGAATTCAATGCCGCAGACGGTCGAGGAGGCCAAGTCATTGGGTATTTTTAAAGTGGAGATTTACAGGTTCTTGATTAGTAAGGGTGCCCAAGTTTATTGGGAAAAGGCAGGGGAATTGGTTTAAAGGGAAAGATAGGTCAGCCATGACTGAATGGCGGAGTAAACTCAATGGGCCGAATGGCCTAATTCTGCTCCTATGGCTTATCAACTTATGAGCTCTAGGACAGGGAGACTATTGGAGTCATACAATGCAGAAACAAGTCATTCAGCCCAACTTGTCCACACCCACCAACATGTCCCATCTACACTAGTAGACCCATTTGACCCATATCCCTGTAAATCTATCCTAACCATGTACGTATCTAAAAAGTATCTGCCTCAACTACCTCCTCCGGCAGCTCATTCCATACATCCACCACCCTGTTGTCTAAAAAGGTTAACTCTCAGATTCCTATTAAATCTTTCCCCCCTCACTTTAAACCTACTGTATGTCCTCCGGTTCTCAATTCCCCTACTCTGGGCAGGAGACTCTGTGCATTTACCCGATCTATTCCACTCATGATTGTGTACATCTTTATAAGATCACCCTTCATCGTTCTGCGCCCCAAGGAATAGAGTCCTTGCCTGCTCAAACTCTCCCTATAGCTCACCTATAACTGCAACCTGACCTCCCAACTTCTATATTCTGTCTGAGGATACAAATTCTGTCTGAGGATCCAGATACTCTCTCCGGAAGGTTACTTCGAACATAATATGACAATATAACTTGTCATTATCAACAAGGAGCTTGATTACATTCAGATTTGAGGGAAACTGATTGACAATGAACAGCAGCATACTATTGAATTCTCATAAAGTAGCTTTCAGAGCTCATGGCTCCAGTGAAGCAGATCTTCTGTAATCAAAATCTATGCATATATTACGATAGTACAAAATTAAAATTTTTGTACTGAGTATATCTGATGTTTATAATGCTCATTTATAATGACACATGCTATCCACCACATTACAAAAGGAATGAAATTGAATTCAGGTTGGATTCTGACCGTGTGGTATGAAATATGAATGAGAATTCCTTGAGTCTGACTGCAATTGATTTATTCTGTTGCTGGAATTTTAAAAGCGTCAGCAGGAAATAAGAACACTTGACCTGAAGTGACATCAGAATACGGCAACCTATAGTTTTTGCACGGGATAGTAATTGAAAAAAAAATTGAAGATCCCAATGCCTTAAAGTCACATTCAAAACCTATGATAAAAGGATCTAAAAAGTTTCAAAGTTTATTAACTTTCTGGTTGTAAATCTTTACCCATCTTACAGCAAAAAGCAACAGATACCTTTGGTTTGTAGAGGTGGACAGAACACTCCAGGTGCCTGCAAGCAATAGGAAGTGGGTTATAGATTCCAGAACCAGAGTGATTCAGTCTGTTTATTGTACACCTTGCTGTACCCTGAGCCAAACTCACCATTGGCCTTCAGCAGGAACTAGAGAAACTGATTTTAATGAAGAAACATACTAGGGATGGGGCTACAGTGTAAACAAATTATGAAGTTTACTGTGTAGACCGCTGAATTAAGGACACATTACTCATCATAATATTTCAGCTACTAAAGCAAGAGGATTCAGTGGCATTTAGGCTATTACTCTCAGGAGGTTATCACTATTCACTATTTAATCAAAAATTAGTTGGGGGCATGTTATCATGAAACATGATCATATAAACATCCTGTGGTGCATAAAAATGTGTTCTGAATAGCAATCTCAAGCCATGTAATGTGTTTACAAGAAATGCCATAAATTAGTGAGGCCATAAATTCTGTCTTGGATTTAGTGGGGTCAGTGGCACAGAAACATTCAAAACATTTTATGGAAGTGAACTACACAGTGAATGGCAGGGCCCGGCAGAGAGTTATAGAGCAGAGGGATCTAGGAGTGCAAGTACATAGTTCCTTGAAAGTAGAGTCATGGGTAGATAAGGTGGTCAAGAAGGCTTTCAGTACATTTACCTTCATCAATCAGGGTATTGAGTCTAGAAGTTGGGATGTTATATTACAGTTGCACAAGACATTGGTGAGGTTGCATTTGGAGTATTGTGTTCAGATTTGGGCACCTGCGATAGGAAAGATGTTGTTAATTTGAAAGAGTACTGAGAAGAATTACTGTACAAGGATGTTGCCAGGGGGTGAGAGGCTAAAGTGTAGGGAGAGGTTGGGCAAACTAGGATTTTTTCCTTGAAGTGCAGGAAGATGAGGAGTAATCATATAGAGGTGTATAAGATCATGAAGGAAATAGATAGGGTGAATGCACAGTCTTTTATCCAGAGTAGGGGAATCAAAAACCAGAGGACATAGGTTTAAGGGGAAAGGGGAGAAATTTAATAGGACAGGTGTAGAGGGATATCGGACAAATCCAGGCAGGTGGGACTAGTGTAGATGGGACATGTTGGTCGGTGTGGGCAAATTGAGCCGAAGGGCCTATTCCCCCATTGTAAGCCTCTAACACTCTATGACTCTATGAAAGCACCTGAATTGGAAGGGCTTTACAGCCCATTGACCGAGCCTCCTATACTGTTAGCTATTGTTAGGTAGCTATTGCACATTTGAAAGTATAACTTTTTGCTCAGATCTACCTCTTAATGCAATATATCCCAATGAAGAAATTGTGGCTTAGATTTGTCTTGTAAATTTATGGGCAAATTTCAAGTATTTCATACTACTGTGCATTAACTCAACTTGCCTTGAATGCAGAAATTTCTTTGGAAATAAAAATTCAGTATCTAGTTTATATTAAAGATAAGATCACGGCCTGATTCGGTAGCTCGAACGCCCAGAAACGAAGAAGCTTGCAAAAAGTGGTGAACACTGCCTAGTCTGTCATGTGTACTGACCTTCCCGCCATTGAAGGGATCTTATAAAGTTTGTTACCTCAAAAAGGCAGCCAGCGTGATCAGAGTCCCACACCACCCTGACCATGCTCTCATTTCACTCCTGCCATTGGGAAGAAGATTGGTTGGAAGATCTGAAAACTGTAAAGTCCAGGTTCAGGAGCAGCTTCTTCTCTATAACTAACAGATTATTACCACTGCAACCTCCATCCAGGCTCCGAACGACAGTATATGGGCTTTGGGGCATTTTTGACTTTGCACTATTATTGTTTGTTTAATTGTCTGCTATTTAATCTACATATACTGAACTTTTGTTGTTTATTACAAGATTTACAGAGTACTGTGTTTACATATCTGTTGTGCTGCTGCAAGTAAGAATTTCATTGTTTTGTTTTGGGTCATATGACAATAAAACAATTGAAATACTTTTAAAATGTTGAAAAGTAGCAATCCGAACTCCAAGTCCAATGAGGATCCAAAATAATGAAAAGGCAATGAGCAGATCAATCAGGAATGTCTGGAAAAGGTACGGGATCTGATTCCGCCGGAATTCTGAACTATGCAACAATTGTCTGGTGAGTGGACAGGAAGTGGAGTGCCTAATGCTTCGTGAGTGGTGCTTTTAATGCTGCCCACTTCCTATCCTACAGGGTCTTTTCTGGATCATGGTGAGTATTTCACCTAACAAACACTTTGTGTAATTCATGCTAACTTAAAGTTCATACAAATTCTGCCAGAAAGGAAAGACTTCAAAAATGTAACTGCCAAGGTTATCAACCTAGGAGAGGTATCAATTACTGTCGCGAATGAACCTTTAATCTCTCTGAGAAACTAAAGTTGATTAGTACCTCATGGCACATTAGGTCCTTGCCAGACCTTCTTTCCAATGGTTTGAGCTGCATGGCATCTCTCCAGCATTATGGGTCCATGTTAGTATGACTTTGTAGGGACAATGAGTCAATGTACTTAACCTGAGGTTGCAAGTGAACCCCCACTTCCTGTGCAGATTTGGACAGGACCTGCATCAGTAGTTGTAGATAGTTGGTCTTTCAGCTCCACTACATTTTTGTGGTGAAGCAGGAATCTTGGGGATTTGGTCACAAGCTGTTATAATCTATATCATCTGTTTTGCAAGAATGGTTTGCGGCCTTCTGATTCATTATCTTGCGAGAACCATAGTCTGCATCTCCAATGAGTAGTGACTTACATTTCCTCACAAGGAACGTTGTGACCCCATATAAATTGGTGAATTTGGTATAAGATTTGCTTCATTTTTTTTGGCTTGAAACCGAAACTTGGTAATTTACAAAAGCTAAAATGTGAAGCGATTCTTTGAATAATTTTAAGACAGAGTCAGATAGATTCTTAAAAGAAAGATTGGGGGGGGGGGGGGCTGAGTTTCTCCAGCACTTTTGTCTACCTTCGACCATGATCTTATTGGATAGTTGACCAAGCTCGAGGATTTGTTGTTGTTTCTACTTTTTAACTTTGCATGTTCCTATGACCTTTTACATGACAAGAAAAATAATGGAGTAATGTGGTTTACTCTTTGTTGTATTGAAATTGCTCAGTGATGGTTGTGGGCTGCACTATGTGGTGGCAGAGTGCTGCAGCAGTGATGTTGCTGCCTTACAGCGCCAGAGACTCGGGTTTGATCTTGACTGCGGACGATGTCTGTACGGAGTTTGTACGTTCTCTCCATGACCACGTGAGTTTTCCCCGGGTGCTCCGGTTTTCTCCCACATTCCAAAGGGGTACAGGTTTGTAGGTTAATTGGCTTTGATAAAGATTGTAAATTATCCCTAGTGTGTGTCGGATAGTGTTGGTGTACAGGGATCGCTGGTCGCCGTGGACTCGGTGGGCCAAAGGGCCTGTTTCCTCACTGTATCTCTAAACTAAACTAAACCAAAGGCTAGTAATGGCAGAATTGGCAGTCATGCATGTTGATGATGTAATTAGGGCATGTCTTTTGGTGGATAAACATTAGATGTGCAAAGGTAAGTGCCTGGTACAATTTTCAGAAAGGTGCTATTTCACCTGGAGATGTTAGATGGTCTGGGCTGACTTGACTTTTGCATGATTTGTGCATAAAATACCTGGTGCTGCACGATCCAATTTTTAGGCATGTCAGTTTGTAAATTGCATTTTTCTTGTTTTTTATGTCGGGAATGAGGATCACTTAAACAAATCATGACGAGCATGACTACTTCAAGATGTTACATTTTGTTCAGCAGATAATTAGGATTGTGAATCCAAGTACTGTCTGTTTGAATCCCACTGCCACAGCTGAGCCAGTTGTGTTAGTGCTCAGCATTGCTGTTACGTGAGATGCTTCTGACAGCAAAGTGTTCCACCTCAAGGACAGAGACCGACAGCACCTCATCTTCTCCTGCTTTAATCATCTTCTGCTGGTTAAGCACAGGGTGACAGTGATGGTTGCCACAGAGATGATGCTTGGTAGAAAGCCTCGCTATCCCACATGAAGAAGATCACACAGAAGCGAGGGCCTTGGGGAATTGAATAACAAAAACATGGGGGAAGCAATTCAAACTCATTTCATTGCTGAGGGTGATGAATACCGCAGATTAAAATGAGAAACCATGGTCTTTCTCTGAACTAAAAGTCCAAAGTTCACTCCCACTGATGATGCCATCCTATGTATTTTAGATACGTGACTTCTGCAAATTAAAATCAAAATTCTGCCAGAAGGTAGCTGTCGTTTCACACATGGAAATAATTGGTTTTGTTTTTTACCCAGCTTAAGTACATGTTTGTAAGACCATCAAAATTACCGATTGTGCATGAAGAATAAATAGAACAATTTCTTACATAGATATGTAACAGAAAGTTTCTCAGGGATGCTAATTGTGATATGATTATTATATGATGCTAATTATTGTATGGGATAAAACCCTACTTCTTACTTGGTCCTTCCTCAAAAATATATTTCCATATCTTTCAATCCTTTTGCTCTGTAGTTATTCCATTTTTTAAATCTAAGTATACTCACGCTGCAGTGTCCAGTTACTGTGCTCCATTCAGTGTGATGCTTAATCCCACTCCTTTAATAACCTTACAGCTACATTTACAAACTGTGACGCAGCAGTTCATTCCAGCTCTGGTCACACTGGACGCAGAGTGACTAGGCCTCGAGTAGTGGTTTAGCATATTAATACCATGTAACGTCGCTCTATAAATGCCAATTCACATTTAAGAGTGAAGTTCACATACTTCTGTGACTCCGATTTCCTCTGATCATATTGTGGAATATTCCATGGCTGAATTAAAGGTAAGTTTTACAACAAATTATCTGCTTAAACCACAGATAATTATTTATATAGTCATAAATCATACAGCACAGAAACAGACCCTTCGGCCCAACTTGCCCATGCCATCCAAGATGCCCCATCTACATTAGTCCCACCTGCCTACTTTTGGCCCATATACTTCTAAACCATTCCTATCCACGTACGTGTCCAAATGCCTTTCAAATTTAGTTAAAGTACCTGCCTCAGCTACCTCCTGGCAATACCCTCGTAAATCTTCTCTGCACTCTTTGCCTAAGTATTTGCAAAGGCCGGGAGAAATATTCAGTAATGTTTCCTTTGAAAATTTAATATTTTGGGTACAATCCATGAGACAGCAAATCATACTCAAAAAAATAATGATGAGTTAAAAATTGTAATTAATGTTTATTTATGATTCATGGCTAGTAACTGCTACGGAAAGTGTTATATTATATTAAGAGATCTTGTCATCACATTATACGTTGTTGCAATACTTTTACTATGCTTGCAATTCAGTTGAAGATCGACTGCCACATTGACCTAAAATAATGATGGTTGACGAAGTGTTTGCAACCTGAATTGTCAACTCTATTTCTCTTTCCACAAATGCTGCCTGCTTTGTTGAATGTTTCCAAAACTTTCTGTTTTTATTTCAGATTTCCAGCATCTGCAGTTCTTTTGAATTTCAATGTCTGCCACAATTTACATTAGGTTCCTTGTCTATCTCAATGAACGAATAACAGTGATACTTAGTTCCAGATAACAGTGCAGAAGAAAAAAATCTCATTGAGGGGTTGAACTTCCTGGAGTGTGGCGGGTCCCTGGTAGGAGACCGCTTTTCAGAGCTCCCGCAACGGCAACTTCTCCCGCCAGAATCGCGGAGTTCAAAGGACTCGGAACGGGGCCTAACATCGCCCGGCGCGGCTTAATCGGCCGCGGGACTTACCATCGCCCGCCGGGGGCTTTAACAGCAGGAGCCCCAGTCGCCTCGACGTTGCAGTTGGACTGCTGGACCGCGGGAGAAGAACAAAGGGAAGAGATAAGACTTTTGCCTTCCATCACAGTAAGGAGGTGTTGGAGATTCACTGTGATGAATGTTTGTGTAAATTGTGTTGTGTGGGTCTTGGTTTTTTTTGTAATGTTAAGACTGTAGAAATGCAATTTCGTTCAAACCAAGCTGTTTGAGTGACAATAAAAGGCATTCTATACTATTCTATTCTATTCTATTCAATGGTGTTTCATGGCAGGGAACTGAATTAAATCAGTGATTTTACTTCGGAGTCACGTGAGTGACTACGTGAAGAGCCCGTCCAGCATGCATGCGTGACATTAGCGTTCACGCAGTGCAACAGCGACGACCGGGAGTACAGGCGCTCCCGCTACACGTCGGTGGAAAATAAACAGCGGACCATCAGGTAAGTCTTACTCTGAGGTCGTAATCAGCAAGCTGTGCTCTGCTCTGTATTCCAGGGGAACTGGGAAAATGAGCAGCACGGCAAAGGAAGAAAACCGCCCCCCGTTCGACTCCAACAGAACGGGAGTGTTCGAAGTGGGGGGCGAGAGGCGGCACCTGGACTGCATATGCTGCGGTCCACCCTCATCGAGACCGAGCCGAGCCCAGTACCGCTAGCGCAGCCTGATGAGCGTAGCGGGCTGGAGGAAAAGTAAGACAAAAAACAAACCGGCCGGTTATGTCTGACTCCGATGAGGAGGGTCCGCCTTAGAGCGGCAGAACTAGCTGCCTGAGCCGAATGGAAAGGCTCATGGAGCAAATGCTCCAGCGAGACTTGCTTCGGGAGCTGGAGCAGTCTCGCCAGGGGGATCAGGCACTCCCACAGCAGTGCTCTACAATGCACTGGCCATCGCTTTCCCCTCAAAGCAGGGCAGCGCTGGCGACCAGGGCTGGGCTGGTCAGGAACAGTGGTCATTGGCTGAAGATGTCGGGAGTACGCTTGGGGTACAGGATCAGGAAGAGCTGCTGGGTGTGGAGATTCGCAACGTGGTTACACCACGAGCAGGGCGGCCATTGCAGCCAAAACTGGCGGCCAGCATTAACCACCTGTCCCTCAAACCCCTACAAGACAGGTACTTAATGAGGCACTAGAGCTGGAAAACTGCAGTTCGCTCAATGTACCGGCTGTTAACAGCCAAATCTGGGGGGGGTATATGGGACAGAGTATCCGGAACCAGGAGCTAAAATCCTCAAGCTCCTGACGACAGGGATATCAGCCTATGCTCGTTCCGTGGATGGGGTGGATATGACCACAAACCAGCAAGACACTCTGGCTCTGCTGTGCAACACCCAATATGAGATAAACAACCTCCGCAAGGAGAGAATAAGACTTGCCCTCAATCCCAGGTTTGCAGGACTGTGTAAAACACCGGCCTCAGAGCCGCAGATCCTGTTATTTGGAAGGACAAGTGAAAGACCTGGAGGAAGAGTCCAAAGCATTTGGCCTCATGAGGGCAGGCCCCGGAACGAGCAGACCCACACAAAAAAAACAGACGGCAGTACCCCACCGCGTCCACCAGTCAAGGTCAAATTTATGGAACTGGTGAAAGCTCGGGGTCCGCATACTATCCCCGAAAGCCTTTTTAGGCCAGGGCCCAGAGCGGACCCCATGGAAAATGCGCCACCCCCAATCAGCAGTACATCAGCAGTACATCCAGTAGTATAACGACGGATGAACAAACGGAAGAAAGGAACACTACCATAACTATGGAGGTAGGTGGGTCTGGTTCCTACCAGCATGTAAATGGGGGAACTGTACTAACAGGAGGTGTCTCACGAATGATAGTTATATACTTAACAGTATTCGGGGATACAAAATAGAGTTCATTCAAGAAAACATGCCACCAGTTCAGCACGTACCCCAAAGGGTCTTTACCCTCTCAGTCAAAGAGAACTAGAGGCTCAAGCAGAACTGGTGAGGTTACTTACAAAGGATGTCATTGAGAAATCCAAACATGAACCTTTGGAATTTGTCTCAAATATATTTACCAAAAGCAAAAAAGATGGTGGATGTCGCATCATCATTGACTTTTTTTTAAATTTTTTTTATTTTTTTTAAATATTTAAATTTTATTAGAAGTAAGTACAATATTATACAATCATATTTTCATAATACCTTTTATGTACAGCTTCTTATTTTTAAAAATTTTGTAATAAAGAAGAAAAAGAAAAAAGTTAGATAATGAAAAATAGAAAAATGTGAGATATATAGTGTGTGAAAAAGAAAAATAAAGAATGAAAAAAGAAAGTTGAGACATAGAAAATAGAAGAAAGAGAATAAAAGAAGAGAAGAGAAGAAAAGAAAATAGAAGGAGATCATTTATAATCTTGACCATCCGCAGTCACGGATTAGCTTTTACACCTGTTTTGCACCATATGTTTCCAAAAAGACGACAAAAGGAGACCAACTCGTTATGAATTGGTCAAATTTATCTATTGGGAGGAATCGCATTTCCTCAAGATGTGCGGTATCCAACATACTTGCAATCCACATTTTGAGCGTTGGTATTGGTGTATTTTTCCAAAATTTCAATATTAATTTTTTTGCTATTATTAAACCATAATTAAAAATTGACTTTTGAGATGAGCTCAATTTGTTCCCGTCTTCCATTACCCCAAATATAATCAATTCATTATTGGGTTCCATTTTTGTCTTAAATAGTTTTGTAAATATTTCGAAAATATCACTCCAAAATCCATGAAGTTTTATACAAGAAACAAAAGAGTGTGTTATAGTTGCGTCTTGGGTTAAACATTTATCGCAAATGGGCGATATATTTGGATAAAATTTATTTAATCTTGTTTTTGAGTAATATAATCTATGTAAAATTTTAAATTGGATTAGATTATGTCTTGCGTTAATCGAACACTTGTGAATGTTTTATACCCAAAAGATATTCATTTAATAATTTGAGACGCCTGTTTAATATAATGTACTCACATAAAGTGGAGGAAAAAGACTTAGCAATTATTTCTTTGGACGCAGAGAAAGCATTTGATCAGGTAGAATGGCAGTATTTATACAAAGTATTACAAAAATTTAATATGGGAGAGAATTTTATTGCATGGGTGAAATTATTATATGATAAACCGATGGCAAGAATATTAACTAACAGCATGTTATCTCAAAAATTTCAATTATCAAGGGGTAATAGGCAGGGTTGTGCTTTATCACCCCTGCTATTTGCCCTTATGATAGAACCTCTGGCTGAAAGTATAAGAAGCCATCCGAATATTCAGGGTTATAATACTAGGGACTCAAATAATAAAATTTCATTGTATGCAGACGATATTTTGTTATATATAACAAATTCACAAACGAGCATACCAAATTTATTAAATTTAATAGAGGAATTTGGGTCCTTTTCTGGATATAGAATAAACTGGAACAAAAGTGAAATCATGATGTTAAAACCTCAAGAATCCACACACTTATTGAAATTCCCCTTTAAAATAGCAACAGAAAAATTCAAATATTTGGGTATTCAGATTACTAGAAAACATAAAGCTTTATTCAATGCCAATTTTATACCCTTAATAAATAAACTTAATATAATGATAAAATTTTGGAAAACACTCCCTTTATCATTAATAGGCAGAATAAATGCTATTAAAATGAGCTTCCTACCACAGTTATTATACCTATTTCAATCTATACCAGTATATGTACCAAAATATTTTTTTTCTAAACTGAACGCTAATATTACTAATTTTGTTTGGGATTATAAATCACATAGAATTAAAAAAGAACACTTATGTAAACCAAAAGATGTCGGGGGACTTTCACTCCCAAATTTTTTGTATTACTATTGGGCAATACATATTAAGAATATAATTTACTGGTAGGATAGTTCAACTCAACAGACAGAATGGATAAAAATGGAGAAAGAGGATTGTTATCCTTGTAATATAGGAACAATCCTCTTCTCCCCGAAAAAAATGAACAATACAATATATAAGAAAAACCCAATTATACAAGATACAATAAGAATATGGAAACAAATAAAATTATCCTTAAAATTAAGAAACCTATCATTGTTAACACCGATAGCAAATAATCCTTTATTTAAACCATCTATGATGGATAAAATATATAATCAATGGGAAAGTTTAGGAATTAAAAGGATCGGGGACATGTATGAAATGGGAGATTTATTATCATTTCAACAATTACAATTAAAATTTAAACTGAAAAACACTCATTATTTTAAATATTTTCAGATTTGTAATTTTTTGAAGACATACATACAGGGATATCAAAAAATAACTCCTGATTTACTAGAAGAAGTAATGAATATAAAAGCTGATACACAAAAATTAATATCATATTTATATAATAGTATCTTAAATATAGATTTACCTGTGACCGAGGTAATTAGAGAAGAGTGGGAACGGGAATTATTGAGAAAAATTACGAAGGCTACATGGGAAAAGTATTTGACATCATCATTGACTTAACCTCACTAAATACCTTTGTTAAGTATGTACATTTCAAAATGGAAACATTTGTAACCGCTAAACAACTGATTTCCAAAGGATACTTTATGGCAAGCATTGATTTAAAAGATGCCTACTATTCAGTACCCATTCACAAGGGTCATCGCAGATACCTGAAATTTACCTGGATGGGGCAACTATGGCAGTATAAAGCGTTGCCTAATGGGTTGACATCAGCCCTAGACTATTTACCAAGATATTAAAACCAGCCTTGGCAACATTAAGAAAACAAAGACATATTGGCATGGCATATCTTGATGATATCCTAATAGTAGGCAAAACCATGGAGTTGGCTAAATCAGCTGTATTAGCTACCAAACAATTGTTTGAAACCCTGGGTTTTTGTCATACATCCAGATAAATCTAAGTTGACGCCATCCACAACTATGGACTATCTGGGATTCACAATTAACTCAATCCACATGTCTGTAACGTTGCCAAAAGGCAAAGCAGCAGAATTGGCACAGACGTGCAACAATTTAATGGTAAGCAATCGACCAACCATCTGACAAGTGGCAAGAGTAATTGGCAAAGTGGTAGCAGCATTTCCAGCTACGCAATTTGGACCCCTGCACTATCAGCACCTACAAAGGGCAAAAGTACAGGCGTTGAAACGACATGCAGGTCACTTTGACCGAACCATGAAACTATCCATTGAAGCAATATCAGAGTTACAATGGTGGATATAACACATCTGGCATAGTTCCAGCCCTATCATCATCAATAACCCAACATTAATTATACAAACAGATGCCAGTGCTCAAGGCTGGGGAGCAACTAATACCATAGCCAGCACAGGTGGTAGATGGACTAACCTAGACTCATCTTTACTACAAACACTGGGCATAAATTATTTGGAAATGTTGGGTGCGTTTTATGGTTTAAAAGCATATTCTAGGAATATGCACAATTTGCATGTTCGTTTACAAATTGATAATATCACGGTGGTGGCCTATATTAACCATATGGGCGGAATAAAATCGATATCATGTGACAATTGGGTCAACACAATCTGGTAATGGTGGGTCAATAGACATATTTGGCTATCAGCAACTTACCTACCAGGTAAGCTAAATACAGTGCCAGGTCACGCAAATTCAATGATAAACACCCAATGGATGTTAAATCCTAGAGCTTTTGCTAAAATTACAAACCAATATGGCACACCAGATATCGATCCCTTTGCATCCAGACTAAATCACCACGTACCAATGTATGTCCCTTGGGAACCACACCCTGAGGCAGCAGCGATAGATGCATTCGCACTGAACTGGGGGACCTATTTCTTCTGCCTTAATCTGTAGGGTACTACGCAAAATACAGATGGACTTTGCTTCAGGTATTTTGATAGTACCAACTGGCCTACACAGCCATGGTTCCCAGTGGTCCTCGACATGGTCATCGAAACTCCTATGACCTTTCCCAGTAGCCCAGACATATTGCCGCACCCTCTATCAGGCATAAGTCATCCATGCCATGACAAAATTAACCTACTGGGTTGCAGATTATCAAAAGACCACTGCTGGGACTGGGATTGTCTGACAGGACCATCAACATGATGACACCGTATGTCCACCAGGAAACAATACCTATCGAGCATCAGGAAGTGGAAAAGATACTGCTCGACTACTGGGACAACGTACTCATCTGCAACCATAACCAATGTACTGGAGTTCCTGGGGGGCCTTCACCATAATGAAGGATTGAGCTACAGCGCCATCAATACTGCCAGATGTATGCTGTCAGCCTACTTAAAACAGGTGCCAGGACAACAGCCCATAGGGTCTCACCCGCTGGTGATCAAACTCATGAGGAGTATCGTCAACTCCAACCCTCTTAGACCTAGGTATACCCAAATCTGGGATGTCAGTGTGGTCCTGACATACCTAAGGGGATGGTCCCCAGCCAGGTCTCTCACCCTGGAAAAGCTAACCCTGAAAACGGTCATGCTGATGCCACTAGTCTCAGCAGAAAGAGTCCAGTCCCTCCACTTACTGCGACTGGACAACATGGTTATAACACCAGACCGGGTCTCATTCACCATTCAGGAGCTGCTAAAGCAGAGCAAGCCAGGAACTTGAGTCCTAGTTATGGATTTCCGGGCATACCCACCTGACCTATGGTTGTGTGTCATGACTCACTTATTCACTTACATCAACACAACAAGAGATTCTCGAGGGAGAAAAAAGAAGAAAAAAAATCCTTATGGGTCAGCCACAAGAAACCTCATGGTTGGGTGTCGAGCCAAACTATCTCGAGATGGCTCAAGCAGGTACTGGGAGCTGCTGGAGTAGATACTGATGTATATACATCTCACTCCACCAGGGCAGCATCCACATCGGCGGCTAAAAGAATGAACATGGAGAAAACGTTCCAAACGTTCCACCACAAGCCGCTAGCAGAACCTGTGTTATTTGCAGAAAGAGTTTAAAATCTGCAAAAATATATAATTTAAGCCCGGGGAACATTTTGTCTTTTGTTATTGTTTAATAGATACCATTATTGTTTACAAACAGATTATGGTTGATTACGATAACATACTTCCTCCCTTGAATGACTTCGGCAGCGAGTGAAGTATGAACTGTTACACGGTTTGAAATCACAGAGCTTTAAAATCTTCACGTAGTCACTCACGTGACTCCGAAGTAAAATAGTAAGATTAAACGAGAACTTACCAGTTTGAAGTTTGATCTGTATTTTATGAGGAGTTACGATGAGGGATTACGTGCCCTCCGCTCCCACCCTCAATTATAGATCAACTGGTATCTTAGTTCTCCTTTTCTTTACTATGTTTATTTCAATTATTGTGTTTCCTGTGATTCCACACCGCTGCTTTGAAGAATGTCGCGCATGCTTGCTGGACGGGCTCTTCACGTAATCCCTCATCGTAACTCCTCATAAAATACAGATCAAACTTCAAACTGGTAAGTTCTCGTTTAATCTTACTATTAAATTCTCATCTCAGAAATGCCTGTGACAAACATCTCAGCAAAAAGGTCTGGGTAATCCCTCTGTAGGATTTCCTAAACCCTTTTCAAGTTATGTTGTTGGCATTTTTTGATTGGGGGAGATGAGGGGTTTTGGTGCATTTGCTGTAGCATCAGACTGATTCCTGGGATGTCAGGACTTTCATATGAAGAAAGACTGGATAGACTTGGCTTATACTCGCTAGAATTTAGGAGATTGAGAGGGGATCTTATAGAAACGTACAAAATTCTTATGGGGTTGGACAGGCTAGATGCAGGAAGATTGTTCCCGATGTTGGGGAAGTCCAGGACAAGGGGTCACAGCTTAAGGATAAGGGGGAAATCCTTTAAGACCGAGATGAGGAAAAACTTTTTCACACAGAGAGTGGTGAATCTCTGGAACTCTCTGCCACAGAGGGTAGTTGAGGCCAGTTCATTGGCTATATTTAAGAGGGAATTAGATGTGGCCCTTGTGGCTAAAGGGATCAGGGGGTATGGAGAGAAGGCAGGTACGGGATACTGAGTTGGATGATCAGCCATGATCGTATTGAATGGCGGTGCAGGCTCGAAGGGCCGAATGGCCTACTCCTGCACCTATTTTCTATGTATCTATGTATCTATGTACTATTGAATTTTCTTCAATTATTGTCATAGAGTCATAGAGTCTATGGTGAGTGGAAACAGGCCCTTTGGCCAAACTTACTCACATTGGCCAACATGTACCATGTAAACTATTTTAAACAGTGTACCCTGAAATCCAAGTCCAAGAACATTTCCCCATTTTGAAAATCAGTACTAATGAAGGATCTTTGACCGGACAACTTGCTTTCTTTTCCATAGATCCGTTTAACCTGCTATGTCTTTCTAGCATTGTCCTTTTTATGCCTTAACTTCCATAATTTTGATCTTTGCAAATGCCAAAAGGTCAATCAAGTGAGGTCTTCAAAGGAGAAGTTCAGAAGTTCAGTTCCAAAGCTGCTTCCCTGGACCCAAAATTTTGTCAGGTGGAAAATAATTTATTTTGCAAATGGTCCCACCAGAAAATAGTGGGGTCTTCTTCTGTGTTCACAAGGTTATAAGTGATAGGAGTAGAAATAGGCCATTCAGCCCATCAAGTCTACTCCGCCATTCAATCATATCTGATCTATCTCTCCCTCCTAACCCCATTCTCTTGCCTCCCATAACCATGAGGAGATCTGCTGTTCTTTGATGCCATACAACTCGATGCCTCTGCCATGTTCCATTAATGCACTACAACCTGTGGCAGCTCAAACCCCAAGGATATTCTGGGGAGATTAAATAAACCTGATGGTGCATTCCAGGGATTTATTTCATCTCATAGGTTATCTTTCCAAAGGGAACAGGTTTCAACTTGTAGAACTTCGTAAGATCTAAACTAAAGGACAGATTTAACTTTATCACCCTCCCACCCTATATTCCAATCAGATTATTGTTGTCCTGGGTCTGCCATTTTAGTCTGATGACAGAATAATTTTGTCTGACTTTCTAACAGATTGTTTAGAGAAGTGAACAACCTTGTAGACATGGTCTGTAATCTTCTCAGCGCCAGTTCAATCCAAAACCAGAGAGACTTGTTAACACATTATTGTTTGTTTTCTTTGGTTTGAACTTTAATTCTCATGGTTATTTTTTTAAAGCTTAACTAGCTTCACCACTCTCCGTACTCTTTGGCAGATTGGTGAGAGAAACAGCCGCCTTTAGGCAGTAGAGCAATGTGACAGTTGACATTTACAGAAATCTGCGAAGCAATTTTATGACGTCATTCCTGCAGATTTATCGAAAACCATTTTACAGTTAATGAGAGGGAAACTATGTCATGTATTGGAAAACAGATATTTCTTCTTAAAAATACAGACGCCAATGCGGTCATTTTCATACAGAATATATTATATGAATCAGAAAAACATTTGGAACTTAGAACCAGTCTCAGTACCAGATGTAAAGGCAAAATGTCGCCGAGTACACATGGTGTTTAGTGAAGGCAACCGCGGATTCTATTAGGAACAGAAGGCACATTTGTTGACATTATGGCTACTGCCTTATTGGTATTCATCTTCAAGTTATTTAACTCATGCAATTAAAGTGAGTTCTGTTCATTCCAGTCATCTAAATCCAATGTTTTGTTACATCGGTGTGGAAGTTAGTTTGCTTGGGCTATATGCCGGGGTGGGAGATTGCAACCTTCACGTGGTCCGCCCTGATTCGACTAATGCAATCAACCTGGTGTGCACAATCAAATAAGATCAAATAGAACAAGTTGTCCTACAACTTTAGGCTGTGCACGCCATACGCAAGAAGAAGAAGCTATGTGCCAGTACAATTGCTGCAGTGCTACAGGGCCAGATGAGATTGTGTCTGTTCTTCACTCCCAAAAGGCTGTTGAGCTACAGACACATGCTGGACAGCCAGAGGCAACTGGCCCATTGCCTCATAGGTTGCAGCTAACATAAAGATACTCGGACAGGGGCTAATGAACAGATGGGAGAGTGAAGCCAGGAGAACAGAACCAGCGATTGATTGGTGATAGAGAGAGGTAGGGAGGTTTAGTTCAGTTTAGTTCAGTTTAATTTAGTTTAATTTAGTTTAATTAGAGGCACCTGATGAAGCAACTTTAGCTTCTTGTTTAAAATTCAATTAAAAGGGGTCTCAAATATTTCTGGTTAGGCCATGTGATCACATTTACTGAAAGGTTGATTGAGTATTCAGGTGAGTAATTTTATACTGGAGATGTCAAACAGTAATTTGCACTCACTTTATGTACACGTAGACTAATGTTTTTTTTTTGTTTTCACGCATATGGTACGTGCCAGCCTTTCACCCTGATGAGAGTACCACTCCTGTCTGCAATGTTGGATGATGTGTCTCCTGTTTTACATCTTAGAGGTATATCACCACTCCAGAACAAGGTCTTCAGCCCATAAGATCTGTCTCTAATTTTTGTGAACTCAAATTTCACAAGCCACATTTTTGATCAAGTGGAATAATTTTAAGAATTTTATTTTATCCAACTGTCCATTGATGGGATGAGATTTACCTCCACCCAGCCTAGTGTGGTACCCCCTGGTACTCTATGTGATGCCAACAAAGAGTTTGTCCTCCTTGGTAAGGAACTTGGTGGAAAAGTTAGTTATGCATTTTAGATGCATGGAGTCTCTTGCCCAGAGTAGGCAAATCGAGGACAAGAGGACATAGGTTTAAGGTGAATGGAAAAAGATTTAATAGGAATCGGAGGGATATCCTTTTCACACAAGCTGCCAGAGGAGGTAGTTGAGACAGGGACTATCCCAACATTTAAGAAACAGTTAGACAGGTGCATGGATAGGAAATGTTTGGAGGGATATGGGCCAAACGCAGGCAGGTAGGACTAGCGTAGCTGGGACATATTGGTTAGTGTGGACAAGTTGGGCCGAATGGCCTGTTTCCATGCTGTATCACCCCATGGCTCTATGACTCCAACAAAACAACTTGAATATTCACGGCTCCTACTTAAGTCTCATTTAGAAATTCATCACAAGGTGACAGGCGATCATCAACCAATGGCCCAGTTTATAATTTGCTAAATTTATATTTCCTTGAATTAATTGTGAATATCTGCCCAAAGCAATTTCTACTTCTAACAGTTGGTATAGTTTTTCAATCTTGTATGTTAGGCAAATGAGGGACTCTATGGAACACACTTTTGGTTTGATTGTGGAAAAGTACAGCATGAGAACAGGCCCTTAGACCCACTGTAACCACACCGAGTCCCTGGTGAGGATGAGAACAGGCCCTTAGACCCACTGTAACCACATCGAGTCCCTGGTGAGGATGAGAACAGGCTCTTAGACTCACTGTGACCACACCGAGTCCCTGGTGAGGATGTCTGCACATGAAAATTGAATATTTTCTTTGAAATTTCTTGGGATGGAACAAGGGCATCTGTCAACGGCAAGGAAATGTAGAAATATCAGGAAGGTTGATATTCTGCCAACTCTCACTGTTGGATCCATTGACATGTTTTGAATTCTATTCCTAGCCGAGAAGCCAGGCAGAGTGAAGCGAACATAAGAACACAATAAAAGTGTAGTAGACATGTCAAAGGTAGGTTAATTGAGGATTCAGATTATTGCAATTTTTATCACATTTTGTCCATCTCTCACCAGTTATAAGTAGTGGAATTATCTGCTTGTGTTTTCAGCATCAACCATTCCCAAATCAAATAGGAAAGGTTATATGCAGCCTATAGCTCCCACTACTTTGACCCCAAATATTGAACATATTGGGGTATTACTGTTCAGCCCACAAAGCAGATTTAGCTGTGGCAGAGATTCTATGTACATTGATTAAGACTCAACCATTAAAGGTGATAATTATATTGTAGCATATGGCTGGAACTGTGAATGCATTGAATAGATACATTCTGCTTAGGGCGGCACAGTGGCTGCTGCTGCCTTACAGAGCCAGAGACCCGGGTTAGATCCTGACTTGGTAGTGTCTGTATGCAGCTTGTACATTCCCCCCAAATCCTGCATGTGTTTACTCCGGAATCTCCGGTTTCCTCCCACACTCCAAAGACGTACAGGCTTGTAGTTTCATTGGCTTGGCAAAATTGTAAATTTTCCCTTGTGTGTGTCCGATAGTGCTAGTGTGTGGGGATCGCTGGTCGGCGTGGAGTCGGTGGGCCGGAGGGCCTTATTCTGCTCTATTTCTAAACTAAACTAAGATGTGGGCTTGGTCCTGGTTAGAAATACATATTATAAGGTGGATCAGAATACTGACTGACTGGCAGGAAAGAAACAGTTGAGTATTTGGATGTAGTGTCACGATCTTTTATGACCTTACTCAAGATTAGCAAAGGCATCTTTAAACACCCCAGACCATTACTTGCATCTCCGGTATGCTCAATTCATCCCTCCCCATCCCACTCCCCACTCACCTTCCAACGGATTCTAACGGTCAGGACTTGTGCCCAATATGCTTCACCTCACCTTTGTAAAACTTGACAGTTCCAATGTTTACAACCACAGCTCATGGCTTGCACAAACTGCTGACCCAGTCAAAGTTTCAACATCCTTCCTGTACTGGGGCAACCAGAACTGCATCCAATACTCCAAATACAGAATAAGCAAAGTCCTATAAAGCTGCATCATGACTTCCTTATCCTTAATACCTCAAACAATGAAGGCAAGCATACTGTATGCCTTCTTTACCACTCTATCTACTTGTGTTGCCACTTTCAGGGTGGTCATGGACTTGGACCCCAAAATCCCTCTGTACATCAATGCCATTAATTGTATATTTTCACCTAACGTTTGACCTTCCGAGTGCAACACCTCACAGACCAATCTGCCATTACTCCAGTTATTTCTGTAGCTGCTCTACATTCCGCTGTACACTTTGACAGCCTTACTCACTATATTATTGGTGTCATCTGCATAAA
>CM075977.1:67501428-67524045 GCA_038087875.1 Malacoraja senta | reverse complement strand
ATGGCTGATCATCCAACTCAGATGGAGCTTGAAGGTCCTTAACAATCCAATGGAAGCCAACACGGTTCTTCCAGATAACAGGCTGTCACAGCTGTGGAAAGCTCTGATATGTGAAATATATTTTGTCTTAAATGTCTTAAAATTTTTTTTTAAAGTAAAAACAACATTCTCAATGCTGCCTGAGTCTTAAAGGTACTCCTTGTCATACAGATGTGTATAATTGGCATTACACGCTCTTACTACCGCTGCAATTGTTTACTTTTCAGCTGGCACGCAATCCAGACTATGAGTATGGATTTTGTTGAATCTTTTTGTACCTTTTGCTTACACTGTTGTCAGAACGCCAAGAGCAGCATCAATCAATTATTTTGGACTTCGGTGCAGCCTACAGCGACAACTCCAGTGCCTTCTGCCACCCTCTAGCGTTTTGCAGTCAGTTTCTTAAGTGGTCCAAGTAGTCACTAATTTTGCAACTTCAACAGGAAGGGAAAAGGTTTGTTGATGGATGTGCTATTTCCTCCACCCAGACCGGGCTGTTATGGAAAGGTCACATGGGTGACACAGTTCCCCAGAAGAGAGATAAATACAAGTTCACTTCTCCCCAGTTTTGAACTGTGTGATGATATCAAGACATGTTGAGTGAGGGTGTGGGGGTGAAGGATCTCTCAATAAAGGAGAGACCTCTGTATGAGCAATCTCTTGGGGACTGGGTGAAGGGTGTCCACAATGACCTATGCGCAAAATGCAGAAAAAAAGGCTGAACGTTCACAAAATACCTCAAAGTTAATCTTACAAAATCCCATTGCAGTCCACACTTACATCTCAGTTTAACACCCAGGCTGTTGTGACAAGGGAATGAGGAAGGGTGTTGGACTTGAAATGACCTTGGAGTCAGACAATGCGACTAGTGAGTAGGAGTTAATGTTAGCAGTGAATGTGCATATTTTGCAAAATGGTCCACTTTAAAGAAAAAATCATTTTATTTTCAAGATCCATTCTGAAAAGACTTAGGGTGAGTATTTTTTTAGGTGAGTATAAGTTTACTGAACAATCAAAGCATTATCAGCTTTTAAGTGTAAGCCTGGCTCTCCTGATATTGGTGATGGAGCTCAGCCAGAAGTGAGTCCAGCAGCTGCACTTCACTCAACTCCTTGGTCCTGACCCGATTTCGCTATGGGGTGTGCATGCAAAAGCAGATAGAGGAGTACTTCACTCATTGTTCGATTACAGACTGGAGATATATGCAACCTAATTGGCTGTTATTGTGATTCTTACTGCATTTTTTGAAAATGCTATCTCACACAAAGTGTATTATACAAGTTTTCGAGATTCCTTAAGAGAAACCAAATGTGTGTGTGTTTGATCTTCCACAACCAACAATAAACCATTGTGGGCTCCATCTTTCCTTGGTTATCGGTGCCGGCTCTAATTTTTATGGAAGCTTTTCATACCTCTAGTTTCCTTCTCCCCTGACTTTATTTTTATATATACTAGACTAAGTGGGACCCGTTGAGTCCCTGTCACACAGGAGGCTTGGGTCCCCAACGCAATATTCTGCCACTCACCCATAGCCCCCAACTGCATAGGTGCAGCTCATTTCCCCTCATCCCTAGCACTCTCTCTCCCATCCTCTTCACCCTCCCTCTTCTTTCCCCTCTCCTCCTCCCCTCCCCAATCCCTTCCTCACCTCACTCTCCCTCTCCTTTCCCCTGCCCTCAGTCACTCCCTCCCTCCCTCCATAACTCCTCTCCCCTCCCTACCCCCTCCTAACCCTCTACACCACAACTCCCCACTCCTCACCTCCCCCTATCCCCCCACTATCCCTCCTCACCTTCCCCACTGCCTTCCTCTCCCCCACAACCCCCCTCCACTATGCCCCCCTCCTCTCCCTCTATTCCCCCTCCTCCCCCACTCTCCCTCCTCACTCTTCTCTTCCCTCTTCTCCTTACCCTCCCCCAATCCCTCCCTAACCTTTCCTTTCCCATTCCCTCAGTCACTCCCTCCCTCCCTCCCTCCCCTCTCTACTCCCCTCCTCTTCCATTATTCCCTCTCCCCCCCCACTCTCCCTCCCCCTGATCTTGAGGTTGCCACTCCTCTCCCTTCTTGCCTGTTCCGGAGGAGCATCAGCCATCGGTGCCCTCAGAGCCAGGCCTCAGATCGGCCTGGAAGCACCAGCAGCTACGGCCACGCCGGTGTGTGGGTGGGAGGGGGGGAGCACGGAGAAAAGGCGGGGATGTCATGGGAGGGTGGGGGGTATCACCATCCCCCCACACCACCCTCCCCCCCCTCCCCCCCTCCTACACCTCCCCGTCCATACACACCCCTCCTCCCCTCCTACCCGCCACCCCCCTGCCACACACACCCCCGCCACACACCCCACTTCCCTCACCCCCCCATCTCCCCTCCCACACATGAAGAGAAGGGGAGGGAGTGTTCGGGGATGAGGGGAAATGAGCCGCGCCTGTGCAGTTAGGGGCTATGGGTGAGTGCTGGAATATTGCGTTGGGGGAACGGGTGAGTGGTGGAATATTGCATTGGGGAATGGTTTGCGTTGGGAGACCAGGCCACCCATGTGACTGTGACCCACCAGGTCCCACTTAGTCTTATATATATATATATATATATATATTCCACCTCTCCGCCAATTCCAATATTGTTGGCCAGTGGGGGGGTGGGAGCTTTCTGGAGCGCTAGTATGGGTGTTGTGGGCTGAAGGGACTGGTTTCCAGGGCTAGTAAGGACATTGTGGGCCAAATGGATTCTTGGGGTGGCAGCTCAGTCTCTCAAGCCTGATGTGCTGGCAGCTCACTCACTGTCAGTTGACTCACGGCTATTCCATTCAAGTGCAGTTTCATACCACTTCAAGCAGGGTGTAAGGCCACCAAATTCAAGTGCAGTTTAATACCACTTCATGCAGGGTGCAAGGCCACCAAATTCAAGTGCAGTTTCATACCATTTCAAGCAGGGTCCAAGGCCACCAAATTCAAGTGCAGTTTCATACCATTTCTAGCAGGGTGCAAGGCCACCAAATTCAAGTGCAGTTTCATGCCTCTTCAAGCAGGATGCAAGGCCACCAAATTCAAGTACAGTTTCATGCCACTTCAAGCAGGGTGCAAGGCCACCAAATTTTACATCGGAGTCACGTGAGTGATTCCGTGAAGAAGCCCCGCCAGTCCGCATGCGCGTCATATCGTCATTCGCATGGCGAAGCACCGGACTGGCAGGGCATCGCTCCTGCCGGCGGTAAGTTAAAAACTACAGGTAAGTTTTGTATTACTTACCAGGTTTTGATTTTCTTGCAGGAACCTCTTTTCACAGAGGTATCCTGCTAGATATTGTGGCGAAGTCCGGCGAGTGAACCGGCTATGGGCTGTGGGGAGACCCCGGTTCTGACCGTAGAAGCGGATAGTCGGCAGATGTCGGGTTCGCGATCCCAGTCACTGACAAGGTGGTCAGTGGCTTCCAACCTGCTGTGGTTCCCGGGGAGGGCAAATCAAGCAGGAAGGCGGTATCCCCGCCAGAGTCGCTGACAGTGCGGTCAGCGGCTCACAGACACAGTGGTCCCCAGGCATGGGGTGAAATCACCGATAAATCGATCAGCCCTATTGGACTCGGACGAGTCGGGCTGCGAGGGTTCCCCTCCGGTAATGAGTATATATTTGGATGGAGCCTGGTGACATTCTAACCCTTCGCAGGTGAAGCTCCACACTCCAAAATTAAATTATTGACGTGCATTCCCCAAGCTGAGGAGACCATGCCGGGTCAGGGTACTTTTGATGCCGCATCTGCGCCGGCCTATGGGAGAGCCTGCGCCAGCAGCACCTGGGACAGGGCTGCTTAATGTCCCCGCTTGGAGAAGGACACCATGCCGGGTCAGTATACCTCACACACCGAATCTGTACCAGCGCGGGCCTATGGGAGAGGCCGCGCCAGCAGCGCCTGGGACACGGCTGCTTAATGTCTCCCTGTTGGAGGGGGAGACCATGACGGGTCAGTGTACTGCTGACGCCGAATCTGTCACAGCGCCGGCCTACGGGAGAGCCCGCGCCAGCAGCGCCTGGGACAGGGCTGCTTCATCTCTCCCTCCTGGAGGAGGAGAGCATGCTGGGTCAGTGTAATTCTGACGCCGAGTCTGAGGGTATAGCCCTGGAGCATATCCCAAGGGATGAAGGGCACGTGTCAGAGGTACCATTTCATGACAACAAAGTTTGCCATCCCAACAGAATGTTCCATCCTGGTATACGTCCATTGAAAGGGCCGTATCAGCGCAGGTATCCTCCGGGGCCTGCGGCAGCACCAGTTTCAGGGCTGCCTACGAATCGCTCTCTCTGAGGAGGGGAGTGCGAAAGGTCAGATGTAACTGACTCCAGATTCTAAAGATGTCGGTGGAACATACTGGAGCACATGCGTGCTGGC
Organism: Malacoraja senta; assembly: GCA_038087875.1. NCBI lineage: Eukaryota > Metazoa > Chordata > Chondrichthyes > Rajiformes > Rajidae > Malacoraja > Malacoraja senta. The sequence goes on along the minus strand of CM075977.1, from coordinate 67,519,629 downwards.
AGTGAACAGCGCTATCAGGGGGATATGAGAGCCAGCCGCTGAATCTTCTGTTCAGGTAAGGCCTATTCAACAGGAAAAACCTGGCGGACGAAGCAAAAGCTGTCAGACCAATCAAGGCCAACGGCGGGCAAAGCTTCATCGTTTCAGCGACAACGCACCCCATGCCTTCATCGGCAGTAAGCGGTTCACTGAAGCTGGTGGCAGCATGACAGCTGGGCACAGGTTCCACGTACCCTACCAGTCCTACTCAATATAACTAGGCAGGTAGGTGGGTCTGGCACTTCCGAAACATGGGTAAGTGGACCACTTACAAGTTGGTAATATTTACACTTGTTTGTACAGCACACAAATGATAAAGGCATTGTCATCTGCTTAGAGGCATCTAACCATGTAAAACTGCACAATACTAGCATTCCAAGCAAGTTTGGAATTAGGGCCAGAATTGTCATTTTAGGCAGGCTCAGTATAATGGCCAGAGTTGTGTTGGACAACATTTATGAGGGAGGCTCAGTATTATGGCCAGGATTCTCTTTCAAGACAGGCTCGGAAATCGGGCCACAGTTATCGTGCGAAGCACCAATGGAATGATGGCGGGAGTGACCTGTTCATTATGAAAAATGGAGAATGTCGTTTAACTTGCATGTGCAGTATAAACCTTCCGAATAGGAAACTTCGTTACTGACTAACAACTGATTCATAAAGGTCTCAAAGATACATTCTATGCAGTTCCCATTACAGGGATCATCGGAGACATTTGAAATTATCAAAAAGGCAATGATAACTGTAATAATAACAGTAAAACATTGCAAAATGGGATAAACTATTTACCAAGGTTATTTACCAAATTAATAAAATCGGTGTTTGGACTCAGAGTTCAAAAACACTTGTTATGTCTTGACTGGAGGATATTCTAACGCTGTATTTGTTAAAATCACCTGTTTCAGCCTCAAACTATTTTTGAGAAATTGGGCTCATCCATCCAGTTAACTTTAAGTTGTTACCAAATAGACTTGTTGGTCATTGGGATTTACCTTTAACTACTAATTAGCCTATGACTCCACCCTGTGGCAAGAGATTGGAGTTAATAGCAGAGAGTGGGGATAAATGGTTCATACTCGGGATGGCAACCGGTAACTAGCGGGGTTCCGCAAGGGTCGGTGCTGGGACCCCAGTTGTTCACAATTTATATAAATGATTTGGAGGAGGGAACCAAGTGTAATATATCAAAATTTGCGGACGATACAAAAATGGGAGGAAAAGTAGGGGATGAGGAGGATAGGAAGAGTCTGCAAAAGGATATAGATAAGCTAGGTGAGTGGGCAACAACTTGGCAGATGAAATTTAATACTAATAAATGTGAAGTCATTCACTTTGGGAAAAAAAATGATAGGGCAAGTTATTTTCTAAATGAGGTGGAGCTGCGTTGTAATGCAACGCAAAGGGATCTAGGGGTAGTAGTACATGAATCACTAAAAGTTAGTATGCAGGTGCAGCAAGCAATCAGGAAGGCCAATGGAGTTTTGGCCTTTATTGCTAGGGGGATTGAGTATAAAAACACGGAGGTCTTGCTGCAGCTGTACACAGTATTAGTGAGACCACATTTGGAATACTGTGTACAGTTCTGGGGTCCATACTTAAGAAAGGATGTACTGGCCCTGGAGGCAGTGCAGCGAAGGTTTACAAGATTAATTCCCAATGAGGGGATTGACATATGAGGAAAGGTTAAGTAGGCTGGAACTCTACTCTTTGGAGTTTAGAAGAATGAGAGGCGATCTCATTGAAACATATAAGATCGTGAGGGGCCTTGATCGGGTGGATGCACCGAGGATGTTCCCAATGATCGGGGAAACTAGAACTAGGGGACATAGTTGTAGAATAAGAGGGGGCTCTTTTAAAACTGAGATGAGGAAGAACTTCTTCACCCAGAGGGTGGTTAATTTATGGAATTCACTGCCCCAGGGAGCAGTGGAAGCAGAAACATTAAATATATTTAAGTCTAAAATAGATGGGTTTTTAGCTGCCAAGGGGATAAGGGGCTACGGGGAGAGGGCAGGGATATGGACCTAGGTATGGTTAGTATAGTAAGACCTGAGTGATCTCCTGGACAAGTGTCGATCGCCTGGATTGGGGTCGGAGAGGAATTTCCCGGATTTTTTTCCCGAATTGGACCTGGGTTTTTATCCGGTTTTTTGCCTCCCCCAGGAGATCACGCGGTTCTTGGGGTGGAGAGGGGTGATAGCGATATAAAGGGGAGGGTAGTGTCTTGTGTTCTGTGTCTTGTGTCTACTGTTTGTGGGTAAGGGTGTCTGTTTAGTGTTCAGCCATGAGCGAATGGCGGTGCGGGCTCGATGGGCCTGGTGGTCTACTCTCGCACCTACTTTCTATGTTTCTATGTTTCTATGTTATAAAGCTGACTTCTATTCATCAAGAGTAATTGGCAATATAGTACCTGTGATTCAGCTGTGCAAGTCGGAGAACTGACATCGTGCAAAGTAGCAACCTCTCAAATGCCATGTATGTGATTGTTAACAGGCTTATGCTATTACCAGCTGAAGCTACCAAAGTCACAATGATGAACAAACAGTATTCAGCATTGCTCCAGTAGTTTGGTCAGTCGAATTTCAGTTATTTTACAAACTGATGCTAAGGGCTCTAAGGTGGAAAATTGCGAATGTCATCTCTAGTTTGGAGGTGGAGGAGATTTGCATGAGTTGCCAATTCTTCAGTTATTGGTATCAACTAGCTATAGACACTAGATGCATCCCATGGGTAAAGGGCTATTGAGCGAATATACATAATCTACATGCTCAACTTCAAGTTGATACACTACGGTGGTGGCATATGTTAGTCACATGGCAATCAAGTAAAAGTATCCTGTAATAACTTACCTAATCTCCTTGGCCACTGGTGTATCATCAAGTTCAGATCGATGACAACACAGAATAGGTGTTGGATCACAAAGTATTTATGAAAGTATGGTTCAATGCAACACCGAATATCGACATGTTGGTTTCATGCTTATTCACTGATTGCAAAAATATGTGGCATAACAGTGTTGAGAGATACATTCTCGCTACAAGAAGGAGGAATGTTCTTTTATGTCTTCCACCATTTTGCCTCAGCAGTCGGGTCTTGAAATAAAGCCAGCAAGATCTCGCTTTAGTTTTCGTACTGTCTGACTGGCTATGCAGCCATGATTTCCGCTTCCGTCAGGCATAATAATACAAACATATACGGTTATTCTAAAAAACGAAAACTTTGCTGGTTCAAACTGTGGTTCGTGAAACCAGCCTCTGCATGATAAAATCAATTTATTGACTTGCAGATTCTGAATAGACTGCCCTACGGCTGAGGTTGTCACATCAATCCATGTATGTGCTCACTGCAGAGTGCAGCGATAGCACCAAAAAGCAGTACATTTCCTATTCAGGAGGTGGGAAGCGGTTTTGTTTAATGTTAATGTTACATTCAATACGGTACAGATTACTGATGTCTTCCAGTTCATTCTTAAATGGTCTTCTGACAATAATTGAGTATAGGGCCATTTACTGTGCCAAACGTGTCTTCCCATCATATTAGCTGCAGCAAACAGGACCCACTCTGTCGGGTTTCAACCCTGGATATCGAGTTTGTAAACGATATCTTTAACACAAGTTCTCCCAGTACAAGTATAGACCGTATGGGATATTGACATTGTGTTAACAATACTTCACCAGGGGCCAGCTACTTCCTTAGTCATGACACTAGTATCAGCACAACGAGTGCAGACATTGCAAAAGCTGCGGCTAGATAGGATGGAAGTGGCTGCAGATGCCATTACGTTTTACATTTCTGGTCTACACAAGCAGAGCAGACCAGGGGTGACAGGGTTTAAGATTATATTTCAGCATACCCCACGGACTCACGTCTATGTGTGAGGGCACGCTTGCTATATTATATCAAGGCCACCAGAATCCTAAGAGGTGTGGAATCAGCTTTGTTTATTAGCCACAAACAACCACACAAGAAAAAGTCGGTTCAGAGCATTTCAAAGTGGCTGAAGCAGGTTCTGGTATATGCAGGTATTAACACTGACAATTTTACATCTCATTCCACCAGGGCGGCATCAACGTCAGCAGCCAGGGCAATGGACGTTCCCATCGACCATATCCTCGAGGCGACAGGATGGTCAAGTGAATTGATTCTCAATTTTTTTTTACCATATGCCGATTGCCGACCCGAGGCTATTTGCCCATTCTGTTTTGCGTCCACTTTAGCCTCCCCTGAGATAGAGGGGTTGCTATTGATTTTCTTTATTGACGTAAACCATTAATAAGTTTAAATCAATGTCATGTGTAATGCATTGTTGATTATTCACTCATCCTGTCAATCGATGCAGTGAGACGCCGGGATTTGAATCTATGGCATGAAATCACAGAGTTTTGAACTCTTCACGGAATCACTCACGTGACTCCGAAGTAAAATAGTAAGATTAAACGAGAACTTACCAGTTTGAAGTTTGATCTTTATTTTATGAGGAGTTACGTTGGTGATTATGTGCCCTCCACTCCCAACCCTCTCTCACAAAGGTCATCTGGTAGTTCTCAAGTTTCTGATCTTACTATGTTACTTCAATTACTGTTACCTGTGATTTCATACCGCTGCTTTGAAGATTAACGCGCATGCTGACTGGCAGGGCTTCTTCACGTAATCACCAAAGTAACTCCTCATAAAATAAAGATCAAACATCAAACTGATGTTCTCGTTTAATCTTACTATTAAAGTGCAGTTTCATGCCACTTCAAGCAGGGTGCTTGGCCACCAAATGCTAGTGCTGTTTCATGCCATTTCAAGCAGGGTGCAAGGCCACCAAATTAAAGTGCAGTTTCTTGCCATTTCAAGCAGGGTGCAAGGCCACCAAATTCAAGTGCAGTTTCCGACCACTTCAAGCAAGGTGCAAGGCCACCAAATTCAGGTGCAGTTTCGTACCACTTCAAGCAGGGTGCAAGGCCACCAAATTCAAATGTAGTTTCATACCATTTCATGCAGAGTGCAAGGCCACCAAATTCAAATGCAGTTTCATACCATTTCATGCAGGGTGCAAGGCCACCACATTCAAATGCAGTTTCATACCATTTCAAGCAGGGTGAAACCACCATAAAACCACACAAAACACCACAAAACACCACACTCACAGTTCCGTGACATTCAGTGTGTTCAGTTGATTCACAGCTCAGACAGAGTCATGACCTCTACCTCCCCCATCTTGCAGAGACTGAGCCACACTGGAAGGGGCGTGGCCTACATGGCGTGATTGACAGGAGAGAGATTCTCAACATTTTTTAAACACTAATAACACTTTCATTTTTCATTGATGGGAAGAATCCTCTGCACCTGATGAGCGGAGGGGGATTGAGTAAGATGGCCAAAAATCACAGCTGTAAATGGTAGCATTTTATCTAAAATCAATATACAGTGCAAATAGGAGGTTGTCAAGTTTAGACTTTTAATCATTTGCCATTTCGAACCAAACACCACCAACAACCATTTGCAGTGCTTTATTTCGAACCAACCACCATTTGCAGTGCTTTATTTCGAACCAACCACCACCAACCACCATTTGCAGTGCTTTATTTCAAACTTACCACCATTTGCAGTGCTTTATTTCAAACCAATCACCATTTGCAATGCTTTATTTCAGACCAACCACCATTTGCAGTGCTTTATTTCAAACCAACCACCATTTGCAGTGCTTTATTTCAAACCAACTACCACCAACCACCATTTGCAGTGCTCTATTTCAAACCAACCACCACCAACAACCATTTGCAGTGCTTTATTCCAAACCAACCACCATTTGCAGTGCTTTATTCCAAACCAACCACCACCAACATCCATTTGCAGTGCTTTATTTCAAACCAACCACCACCAACAACCATTTGCAGTGCTTTATTTCAAACCAACCACCACCAACAACCATTTGCAGTGCTTTATTTCAAACCAACCACCACCAACAACCATTTGCTGTGCTTTATTTCAAACCAACCACCACCAACCACCATTTGCTGTGCTTTATTTCAAACCAACCACATTTTCATTTTCAATCCACATTAAGGGCACTCAAGGTCAGTAAAACCACACTCAGTTTAGTAGACATGTGTTCAGTGTTATTCACAGCTGAGACTGAGAGACGTGACCCTCTCGCACCCCCATCTTTCAGAGACTGACTGAGGCACTCAACACTTCTGGGTTTTATAGTCCCTCCGGGAGGGGCGTGGCCTTCAGGACAGAGAATCTCAACACTTTTTAAACACTAATAACTCTTTTATTTTTCATCGATGGGAAAAATCCTCTTGTCGTGCACAACGGAGGGAGACTCTGAGTAAGATGGCCAAAAATCACAGCCGTAAGTGGCAGATTTTTTTCTAAAATCAATATACAGAACAACAGGAAGTGGTCAAGATCAAACTTTTAGTAATATAGATTAGAGGTATGGAAAGCTTCAGAAAAAAATAGAGCTGGCACCGATGACCAAGGAAAGATGGAGCCCACAATGGTCCATTGTTGCCTGTGGAAGAGGTGATAAAGAAGGGTTATATGGATACTAACAGTGGAACTGGTAGGACAATCCAGGTGGGGGAGGGGCAGAGAGAGAGAGGTAATGCATGGGTTGCCTGAAATTAGAGAAATCAAAACTAGTACCACTAGGGTGTAAGCTGCCCAAGCGAAAGATGAGGTGCATATTTCCTACACATATATATATGTCAACAACTAAAAGTTAATTTCAGTAATACCATTAAAAAATATTTCTTCAGAAATCTTACTGGAAGTTCAAGCCATTGGATATTTTCTAAGCGAAAATTACTATAAAATCTCAAGTTCCAGAAGAGTTAGTCAGGAAAGTGAAAACCGAGGCGCTTTTAACAAAAGTATAAATCAGAGCAGTCAGTTTTGATATATGTTCTGCTCCTCATTCACTGTAAAACAATAATGCTTCTTTTTGCTTAATGCTTCCTATTGCTAACAGTACCATTTTTTCAGCCTTGGTCTATTTTGCTCCAGACATGTCAAATGTAAGTTAATTACTGATGCTTCTACTTATAATAATAATAATAATAGATTTTATTTATATAGCGCTTTTCAGGACTCAAAGTCGCTTATGCCAAAATATTCATTCTAATTCCAATTCTGAGGAACAGAAAAAATGGTGTGTCAAGTTTACAATGCAAACAGCGCTAAAGAGTTCACTTCAATTCCATAGACTACAAATCTGAGCAAAATGAATGAATGAATAAGTTTATTGGCCAAGTATGTACACATACAAGGAATTTGCCTTGGTGCTCCGCTCGCAAGTAACAACACAACATATAGTAAACCATTAAGAATAAAACATGAAACATTAAAACATTAAAACAAAATGATTCCCAAACTGCAATTCTGTCCATCTTGGACTCATCCAAAGCAAATAATAGTGCATGACCAAATCTTAAATTAATGCTGTCAATACTGCCTGCTGCTAAAAAATCAGAAATCAAAGTAAGAACTTAGCATTCGATTGTAAAAAAGATGGTTTCTAATTACAAGGTTAATTTAAGAGCTCCATTAATCCTGGATTCAAACATGAATGAAATCAATCTTGCGAGTACAACTTGGATATAAATATTTAGTATTGTTTACTGAAGTCATTTATAGAAAGTGGCAGTAATAAGAGTAAAAATCTAATTTTATTTATAAAAACAGTTACATGCACACACACAGGTCATGAAATGTTTAGTAAGGATTTTATTCATGAACACTCGACTTGAATTAAATTGTTTTCTGGTCATTACTTTCAGATGTTTGGAAATAGTGGAATAACAAGAAGTTAATAATGGATTTTCTGCTTTAATAAACAATGCACTTTTCCTATTAAAATAAATCCAAGACTTGAAAACTAGAAACCCATGAAGTAACCTCTGATGTATAAAATTCTGAAATGATTTTCAAACTACCAAACGACCTAATTTCAAATTCTGAATTAATTATACATAGTCAATGACGTGGGAGATATTGGTGTTTCAAACAGAACCATGTGAAATTCCAAAGCACCAAATTTTCACACTGCGATGTGTCATGCAAGAGCAAGGTCTAAAACATATTGGTGGCACAGTGACACAGTGGTAAAGTTGCTGCCTTAGAGTGCCAGAGACCCGTGTTCGATACTGACTATCGGTGCTGTCTGTACGGAGTTTGTATGTTCTTCCCATGATCATGTGGGTGTTCTCCAGGTGCTCCAGTTTCCTCCCACACTCCAAAAACATACAGGTTTGTAGTTTAGTTTGGCTTTGGTAAAAATTGTGTGTAGGATAGTGCTGGTGTACAGTGTTCGCTGGTCGGCAGAAATGCCTGCTTCCGCGTTGTATCTCTAAACGAAACAAAATTAAACTAAATATGTTTGCCTGCACAGAAAGCAGGTGGAGAAGTTACATTGACCATATTTTTATAAAAGTTTTAATCAAATTTCTAAAAACTTGTTTTTAACATCCATCAGCTCTAAACAATTCATATATTTTCATATTGATACTGACTACGGATGCGGTCTGTATGGCGTTTGTATGTTTTCCACATGATCGCGTGGGTTTTCTCCAGGTGAAGAAGGGTCTCAACCCGAAACGTCACCCATTCCTACTATCCAGAGATGCTGCCTGTCCTGCTGAGTTACTCCAGCATTTTGTGTGTATCTTCATATCTTTTCATTATTGCCTTCTATTACTACTTTTTCCTTTACAATCAATCAGAGATAAATTGATAAATAGGTAGATAAATAGAAATATATATGTAAAAATAAATCAATTGCATTTTGTAATTCAGTCAGCAGTAAATTCACAATAGTTTAGTTTAGTCGTGGTCACGGGGGAACGTACAAACTTCGTACAAACAGCACCCAGTCAGGATCAAACCCAGGTATCTGGTGCTGTAAAGCAGCAACTCTACTGCTGCACCATCATGCCACCCTAGAATAGATCCAGACTGATAAAAACTGTGCACTCTTAAAACTCTCTATTTGAGTATTTTAGTCAGAGATTGTGTATTAAGTTGAATATTGTGTGGTGTTGTCATTCAATAGTTTCATAGCAACAAAGAACAATGATGTCTCCCATGTCATTGACTATAAATCATTGTTTTGGATTTTAACAAAATAAATGGTGATTGGCACAGTGGCTCAGCTGGTAGAGCTGCTGCCTCACAGTGCCAGAGACCCGGGTTCGATCCTTACCTCGGGTGCTGTGTGCGCAGAGTTTGCACATTCTCCCTGTGACTACGTAGGTTTCTTTCGGGTGCTCCGGTTTATTCCCACATCACAAAGATGTGCGGGATTGCAGGTTAATGGGCCTCTGTAAAATTGCCCTCAAGTGTGTAGGATCCAGAAGCAAAAATGGGTATAACATAGATCTAGTGTGAATAAGTGATTGATGGTCGGTGTGGACTCGATGGGCCAAAGGGCCAGATTCCATATTGTATCTTTCATTTTAATTCAACTCAATTCACTTGCCTACCTCTACTTGTCACGATAGACTGTCAACCAATATTCATCTCTGACTCTTTCTTTCCCTTCTGCAAACTTTATCCATTTCTGGGATTAGAATCTATTAGTTTCAGGGACTGCAATCTATTGCAGGCTTTCCAGCATTTTATTTCAGATATTCGGCTTCTGAAGCACTTTGTTTCTGTACACTTATTATAATTAAATTGCTTCTGAGCAATAAATTACGGATCAAACCATAAATAAGAAGGAGACCAGAACAATTACAAGAAAGGAAAAAAGCTTAATTGCTTTGAAGTATATGTTCTCAGGATATTCCACTGCAATTTTCAGCTATTAAATTATCTTTGAAGTGTCATTACCATTAACATTATTATTAAGCAAATGCAGCAACCGAACTGCATTGGTCAAAGTCCTATAATATTAAATAAATCAAGTCATCACTTAATCTGTTCTTGGCACTGTTGGTCGAGGGAGGTGTCGGCACAGAGACTGGAAGTCTCTGCAGTTCATTGCACAGCAGTTTTCTTTTCATTCACCCGAGCGAGCGGATGAACTTTTACTTAGACATTTCATCTTCAACAAAGCAATTAATCTTTCAAGACTACAATGAAGTATCAATTTTATTAGCATACCCAAAGCACACCCAGGGACAAGATATTAATATCTTCAACGTTTTATTCTTGAAGCTCGGTGTTACATTAACATACTGTCCTGTGTGGGAAGCTGTAGAGGGAAGAGTACAATTAGGAGACAACAATGAAAAGATATAGAAACAGGGAACAAGCAGATGCTGGTTTATACCAAAGACAGACACAAAGTGCTGGAATAACTCAACAAGTCAGGCAGCATCTCTGGAGAAAAAAGGATGGGTGACGTTTCTGGTCGGGACCCTTCTTCAGACTCACAATAAAAAAGATATAAATTGTTTCGAGGAGATGGGCGTAGTAGAATTGTATGGATTGTAGAAATCCCATTGAGCAGAAAGGTTAAACAGAATACATAGGAATGCTAGGATATTAAATGGGATCCAAGAGACTGAATCATTCTGGATGTAGTTAAATAAAGGAAAGAACACAAAATTGCCAGTGGGAATTTACGAGTGGCTGTTCGAGCAGACAGCTGGCATTGGGCAGTACTTCTCAAATGAGAATGGCAATGCAGTTTGGAAAGAAATGTGCCTTTTGATCACCAGTGCTAAACATGAATCCAAATCTATTAACGTCAATGTAATCATACATGTGATAATGAATACAGCCATCCAGCTATAGTCTTGCATGTGTTTAGTTTAGTTTAGTTTAGTTTACTTGAGTTTAGGGATACACCACGGAAACAGGCCCTTCGGCCCACTGAGGCCGCATCGACCAGAAATCTCTGTACACTTACACTATCCTACATACACTAGGGACAATTTACAATTATACCAAGCCAATTAACCTACAAATCTGTACGTTTTTGGAGTGTGGGAGGAAACCGGAGATCCCAGAGAAAACCCACGCAGATCACAAGGGAGAACGTTCACACTACGTACAGACAGCAACCGTCGTCCCGACTACGGGTGCTGTCTGTACGGAGTTTGTACATTCTCCCCGTGACCTGCGTGGGTTTTCTCAGAGATCTTCGGTTTCCTCCCACACTCCAAGAACATACAGGTTTGCAGGTTAATTGGCTTGGTAAGACGGCAACTCTACTGCTACGCCACTATATCATCTGTTGGTAATGGGCAAACAGAAATTTCTCCCCAGTGATTATTTTATATAATGTCCAGTGTCAGAGCCAGTTTCTCACATCAGGGACAGAAATAGCGAACAAATGATTATGCATATGGTATAGGATGATTGGTTTGGATGACGAAAAGAAAAGTAAAAGCAATAAAATGAAGTTTTCTGAATTTGAATCAGTCCATATAGAGTCATGCAGCATGGAAACTGGCTCTTTGGCCCGAATCATTCAATCTGACCAAGATGCCCATCTAAGCTAGTCCAATTTGTCTATAGAACACAAAACACTGAATAGTCCAGCACAAGAACTTGTCGTTCGGCCCATAATGTCTGTGTCGAACATAATCCCAAGACCATCTCTTATCTATCTGCACATAATCCATATCCCTCAGTGTCCTGCATATCCTAATGCTGATCCCAAAGCCTCTTAAATGCCACTGTCATAGCTGCCTCAACCACCAACCCTGGCAATGCATTGTAGGTACTCAACACACTCTGTGTAAAAACATTGCCCCACATATCTCCTTTAAACTTTGCCTCACTCACCTTAAAGCTATGGTTAACCTACATTGGACCTATATCCCTCTGAACCTTTCCTATCCACGAAACTCTCCAGATGTCTTTTAAATGTTTTTGTACCTATCTCAACTACTCTCTCTGGCAGCTCATTTCTTATATACACCTCCCTCTGTGTGAAATGTTTCTCCTCAGGTTCCCTCTTTAACTCCTAACTCTTTAACTTTAAAATTAACTCTTTCCCATTTCACTCTAAATCTATATCCTCTAGTTCTTTATACGCCAACCCTGGGAAAAAGACTGCCTGTATTCACCTTTTCTATGCTCTTCTTAATTTCATTAATATCTATAAGATCACCCCTCAATCTCCAACATTAAAGTCCTTGCCTGTCCATGCCCTCCCATGTCTGATGTTCATTAACAGACCAGTTTAAAGGACAGATCAGGTTTACGAGTTTAAAATTGCTGAGACAAATGGTTAAAATATAAGCTTACTTCATGAAATTAAAGAACAACTGTCACATTATTGAACATTTACAGAAACCTGAAAAGGTAAAGTAATTCTTTAGTTCAATATTTAAAAGTTCACTACTAAGGCTCGCTGATTGAGAGTGTAATAACATTCATATTACTTTAGAGCTTTCCCCACAATTATTACCTGACCTGACAAATATTTCCAGCATTCTCTGTTTTTGTTCAGATTTCCTGCATTCACTGTGATTAACTTCATCGGTGTTGCATATCTCACAATTCCAGCAGTAGTTTCCCCCCCATTATCTTTCCTTCTTTCTCCTTTAATGATTTCATGCATCTCCTCCAGAAAACAAAACAGTTATAATTAGCAAGCTCCCACAACCCTTTCTCAGCACTTTGCCTGAATGTGTTTTCAAGTTCACTATACACTTTGAATGGGGCTGGCTTAGTTGAGCTGACTTAGAAAAGTTCCATTACACCATGATTGAAGATCGGCTGCTGTGCCAAAACCTATGTTGATCCACTGCCTATTTAATCATTCTTTTTTCGTATCTCTTTATTACACAAGAGCCATTATGCCAAACAAGTATCTGGCAATATTGTCTGAGAACAATCCTATCGATCCAATTGCTTGAGGAGCAACACAATAGCGCAGCAGTAAAGTTGCTATCTTACAGAGCCAGAGACCCAAGGTCTAATCCTGACCATGGGGGGGGGGGGGGGGGGGTTTGCCCCCACTACTTTTCCAGCTATCTTCCTCGTACTACAATCAGTCTAAAGGATGGTCCTGACCCGAAACATCGCCTACCCATGTCCTCCAGAGATGCTGTTTGACTCGTTGAGTTACTCCAGCACTTTGTGTTTTTTTAATGTCAGCTTTTTTTATGTACAAACTAACAGAGTGCAAATAGGAAATGTGAAGTATATTGCATGAAAATGACATCCATCTGTATACTTATAAAACTCTGATCTTTGATGTGTGTGTGTTTGTGTGTTAGTTTGTGTATAATCACATCTTCTCGAAAAATCTACGCAGTAACGATAAAATGTTTACATATTCTGGTAGATATTTTTTTCGTGGAGTCCAAAATCACCTTATCAGAAATGCCATGCTTTATTTCTTGAGTTATTACTATAAATGTTCAAAAATCAGACAAAATCTTTTGCTGATGATGTCACACTGGATCTGCGTGCCTGCCGTCTTGCTCGCGCTGCGAGTGACGTCACCCCACCTCTCCCTCCTCCCCCCCCCGTTATTCAAAATACGCTGCCGGGCCTCTCTCCCACTCACCCGGGCCTCTCTCCCACTACCCCGGGCCTCTCTCCCACCCCCCCTCTCACACCCCCCTTCTCCACCCCTTCCCCCTCCTATCCCCCCCTCTTTCCCCCCTTCCTCTCCCCCTTCCTCTCCCCCCCTCCTCTCCCCCCCTCTTCTCCTCCCCCCTCCTCTCCCCCCTCCTCTCTCCCCCCTCCATCACTGAGCCTCTGTGTCCCTCTATGTGCCTCTGTGTCCCTCTGTGTCCCTCTCTGTGCCTCTGTGTCCCTCTCTGTGCCCCTCTGTGTCCCTCTCTGTGCCTCTGTGCCCCTCTCTGTGCCCCTCTCTGTGCCTCTGTGACCCTCTCTGTGTCCTTCTCTGTGCCTCTCTGTGACTCTCTGTGTCCTTCTCCATGCCTCTGTGTTCCTGTCTGTGTCTCTCTATGTCCTTCTCTGTGCCTCTGTGTCCCTCTCTGTGCTTCTCTGTGTCTCTCTGTGTCCTTCTCCGTGCCTCTCTGTCCCTCTCTGTGCCTCTGTGTCCTTCTCTGTGCCTCTGTGTCCCTCTCTCTCTCTACTGCCCTCCCTCTCTAGGCGCGTCTGCGAGTTGGGGGCTATGCATGAGCGGATAGGGCGTGGGATGGGGTAAAAGGAGAGAATGAATAATATTAATAGAATATCAAGGGGGGTGGTTAGTGTGTGTGTGTGGGGGGGGGGCGTTGATTAGTGTGTGTGTGTGATGTCGCAGGCCGCCCCCTCCCCCCACAACCGCGCGTTGAGGGGACGGGACCCAACGGGTCCCACTTGGTCTAGTTACTGATAAAAACAAAAAACAACGGTTATGTCAGCAGATGCCTGAAGCAGATTACACTTTCAAATAAGCGACCATGGAGGAAATGTGAAACCTTGAAGCAGGGCACCTAATTTTATGTGCATGCCTTATTTATCTATTTTATTTAACCAGACAGATTTTATAAGGTTTTGCTGGCATACAATGTAGGAAACAAGAAAGGAAACCCATTCGGATGCAGCTTTCATTTGTTAGATCCCTAACCAAATATAATCAAGAGTCAAGAGTGCTTAATTGTCATATGTACCGAAAAGGAACAATGAAATTCATACTTGCAGCAGCATAACAGGTCTGTAAACACAGTACTCAATTGATACATAATAAAACTAACAAAACAAAAAAATGTCAATGAATTAAAAAAACAATATTAGTGCAAAACAAAACAAAAGTGCCTGGTGGAACCAAGACAGTTCGTAGTACAACGTTTAATTGGTATTTGTTGTGTTCAATAACCTGACGGTTGGTGGGAAGAAGCTGTTTAGTTTAGTTTAGTTCAGAGATACAGCGCAGAAACAGGCCCTTTGGCCCACTGAGTCCGCACCGACCAGCGATCCCCGCACATTAACACTATCCTATACACACTAGGGACAATTTACACTTATACCAAGCCAATTAACCTACAAACCTGTACGTCTTTGGAGTGTGGGTGGAAACCGAAGATCTCGGAGAAAATCCACGTGGTCACGGGGAGAACGTACAAACTCCGTACTGACAGCACCCATAGTCGGGGTCAAACCCAGGTCTCCAGCACTGCAAGAGCTGTAAGGTAGCAACTCTACCGCTGCACCACCGTGCCACTCCATGTTCTTGAACCTGAGGTCACGGTGTTCATACTCCAGTAGCTTCTTCCTAATGGCAAGAGTAAAATAAGAATGTAACCAGGGTGGTGTGGGACCTTAATGATGCTGACTGCCTTTTTGAGGCAGCGCCTCTTATAGATCCTTTCGATGGTGGGGTGGTCAGTGCCAGTGATGGACCAGGCAGTGATCACGATATATAATCACAGTTTATAAGAATTCACTCTTATAAGTTCACTCTTATTTACTTACCAATATAGATACATCAATCATCCTAGGCCTGATCCTCTCAAAGACAACCTGAAGATTTTTCTGCAGGCGAAAGTGACGACCACAAAATGTTACTAACTTTGAAACATGATTGTTTTTAACCCCAAAGGTTTATTTGCGATGGAACTTGAAAGTGTCCACCAGGTTATGTTAGTAAGTAGCTGCACATGTACTTTAAGTGCAATATTACCACCTTACCTCCTCTGACTGAAATAATGTGTGAATGCATCTCCTAAAGCACAGTTTGTTGTCTCGGAGTGGATTCTTCTGAATTAGGAGATACTTTCTCCGATGCTACCTGGAGTTATTGTTGTAAGAGGTGAAGCCATGGCAAAACATTCTCTATTATACATTTGGGAAAATTTACAAAGATCAAAAATCCAGCAAATCAGTGGGAGGTGGTGAACGTTATGTGTTCCTGGGGAGTCACCACAAAACTTGTGTTCAAAGTCACAGATATGCTTCTGTGACCTGTGAAAGATTGAGTTGTAGGGATGGATCTCTCGGCATCTTGGTGCTCAATGAGAAGTGGAACTTAAGATCTGTTTAGTTTGAAGATGACTGCAGAAAATATAAAAACCTCATGGTGCAGAAGGTAATAAATTGGCAAGGACTGGAGGTTGGCTGGACGAACATGAAACAGAGTAGCCATAAATGGATCATTTCTCGATTGGCAAGATGCAAGAAGTGGTGTACCACAGGGAACAGTGCTGGCGCCTCAACCTTTTACAATTTATTAAAATTGTTTGGACGAAGGGACCTATATGTGGTTGCAAACTTTGTTGCACAAATAATTTGGATTGTTTAAGTGAGTGGGCACAGAGCTGGATAATGTGAGAAAAAGTGAAATTGTTCATTTTTGTAGGGAAAAATAAAAGAAAGAATCATATTATCTAAGTGATGAGACATTGCAGAACTCAGAGTTGAAAACCATTTAGATTTCCTGATGCATCAGTTGCAAATGGATAGTATTCAAGCACTACAAGTCCTTAGGAGGGATAGACACAAAAAGCTGGAGTAACTCAGCGGGAAAGGCAGCATCTCTGGAGAGAAGAAATGGGTGACATTTCGGTTCGAGGAAAGTTAACTAAATGTTGTTCTTTATTGCTAGGGGAATTGAATCCAAAAGTAATGAATTTGTGCTTCTGTTATATAGATAACATGTGAAATGCTGTTTACAGTATTGGTCTCCATATTTATGAGAGCATGTTAATGAATTGCAAATGATTTATTGCACCAATGTCTGAAGTGGGGCAGGCTTTCTTATGAAGAAAAGTTCAACATGAGACTTGTATCCACTGGAGATCAGGAGAGGAAGAGTGAAGTTGATTAAAACATATTCAATCCCGAGAGGTCTTAGCAGGGTGGATGTAGAGAGGATGTCTCTTCTGGTGGGAAAACGTGAAACTTAGGATCACTGTATGAAAATAAGAGTTCATTAGCTGCACGGTGGCACAGCAGTAGAGTTGCTGCTTCACAGCACCAGAGACCCAAGTTCGATCCTGACTACGGGTGCTGTCTATGCGAAGTTTGTACGTTCTCACCGTGACCTGCTCAAAGGTTGCTTTCTTGATCAGGCTATCGACACACTTTCTAATAGCTCCTTGTTTGGCTCAGTGGCTCATTTTCCGTAAACCTGGGGTCAGCTTGCTACATTAAATGCACTATATAAGTACAAGGTGTTGTCATTTACCGTTGATATGAAGTAAAATGGAGACAGAAAGCAGATCCACGGAACTCTGCCATTCATAGGAAGAACCTTTACTGTTCTTGTGTGTTCTGCTGCCAAGATATTTTCAATTCAGATACAGGATGCCTAATTAAAACTGAGTCTTATTTTTCTATGAGGTTACTGTAAGAATAAAGCACAACCCTGTATAAAAATAACAGAGAAAAAAGTAGTCATTTGAACGCCAGAGCTAAAAAGGTAAAGGACAAATCTGCACTTTCACACATGCAAAAATTCAACATGTGGAGAGTGTTTCAGAAGGAACAACATGTTACAGAGAACTTACATCATAATGAGCAGACAGAATAAACAGCAGTACATTTATATGGCACCAAATCTAATTACTGAAATTTTATTGACAACCGTGAATTAAAAACATTACAAAAGAGCTACTGAAGTAAAACATCATTGGCATTTTCGAATGGATAAAACCCCTGCGATTTTTATTGACCTTTTACTAACTTCTCCAGCTTTTTTTTTGTTCAAGTTGTAAAATAATTATACTGGCTTCAACTGCTACTTCCTAGAGTCAGTATGTCTGTACTTTAAATGAACACACACACACGCACACACATGCACACACATGCACACAACTGCTGTGCAAACACTGTAGACAAACTAGTGATGTTTGTCATGGACATGAGAAACATTTTTATTCTATTACAGTGATGAACATATGCTGAAGAGGCCCCTATTGTTATGGAATTGAATTTAGACATATGTGAGGAATTTACTAACACCATCATGTCTACTTGGATTTTGCACTGACTCCGATTGAGAAGAATGGTTTCTGGTATCAGGGGAAGGTTCTTTCCCACTTTTTCTTTACACATTTCTTGGGAAACCCATCAAGAAAAACACAAGTTGATGCTTTGCCAGGGAAATTAGATCATGATGATCTAAGGCAGGCCTGTTGTTTAGCACTCTCAGAACAACAAGGTTTTTATAATGCTGCTGTGATTTGAAGGGTGCCTCTATGATCTGATCCCAACACCGTGAAACCAACTCAGGCAGATTCCGGTTAATTTAATTACATTCCTGAATTCCCCAGAGCCCCTATTTTACCTCTACTACAAGTTATAATTTTTTTT